>JASAND010027686.1:0-58396 GCA_030248195.1 Trissonchulus latispiculum
AATTTGTTGATCAGTCGTGGAATTAGTCACGTGAGCTGTTGGGATTGGATAATTGGGTTATAACTCAGTTTGATGGCTAACGACTGGCTGAGTTGAAAACCCTGCTGATATCTGTTCAGAGTTGGTACTGAGAAAAGGGACATGGCTGCTTATGGTGGAAAACATTGTTGGATAAGGAAAACTGGGGTTGAAGCAACTAAAGGAACACACGCAATTTAGTTTGGAGTAAAAACGGTGATGCTGATATAAGTTGAACATTGTCAAATTTTGACAATGACGAGCAAATGGAGGGGAGAGGAGATTTATATATCTTCAAAGTTAAGAATCTAAGACACAATCTGGGACATCGGTTAGTTTGGGACATTAGTTTTAGTTGATGTTTGATTTGGATCAAAACGGTATAAACCCATGTGATTTAATTATAAGGAGTTCTACGATCGTACGTCATTAAAAATAGGTCACCAAACCTTAATGCAGACAATTTCATAAAAATAGGCTATCTAACCTCTATGTCTAGTGTACACAAGATGAACTGTTTTCTTAACCTGGTTTTTTCCTAGGGTCCTTTTTTAGGGTATTGATACTATTACTTTACGTTTCATTCTTGTGTCTACGACACTTTGATCAGATGTTTAGATACGTTGCGCAATTGTTTAGTTTATGATGAATAATAGTTTTTGCTTAATAGATGTTAGTTTTATTCTTGCATTAATGTTGGATAATTTTGGTATATAAAAGTTAACCTTTTCATTAAAACTTGATTCAAATTCGATATAAAATTTCTGGGTTTAGCTCGCTGCTGTTGGATTGTTAGTACGAGCACACAGGGCAACGCCAAGTTGGTATACATGGGCTTCAGTATTATTTCACTGCTTAATCTTCTTTTAATTCGGATAACACCTTATCTGAGAATGATGCAAAAAGTATGGTGTCTAGTGTTGACATTGCCAAGCTATTGTAATATCCACAAATAATTGATTTTACACAGTAATGATTCAAATAATGAAAAACTCTAGGGGACTGTAGAAGTTCTATGTAGTAGTAAACATGATTTTAGGGGACCGCAATTGTGGAGATCTCTTGTAGTATCAAACATGTATCAGGGGACCGCAACTTTAGAGAACTGCAGTGGTTTTGAATGCTGTCTGGAAAGACAACTGTTTGGAAATTTGTCCTCCTTTTATATGAGAAACAGAGTGCCCTAAAAGGAATGTGAGATATGGTGATAAGAATGAAAATTGTGTTGTTTAGTAGGGTAAATATAATGGGATTCTGTTTCCATGTAGAAGGAAGAGTATTATAGCCGGTGAACTGTCAATATTATTCTTCAAAAACAGTTATATTAAGAAACTGAGTTAAATGGGTGCCAGCAGGCGGATCCAAGAAGGATAAAAGGCATTAATTATAAAGAAATCATGAAAGATGCCTGCCAGTAGTCGCTAAGGCACAAGCCGAACAGGAGAGAGTCAATGGGCGCTGTGAGCGCTGTTACCCAGAGAGAACTAGTCTCTGGAGCTCCTGCTTGGTGTAGTGGTGCCTGGTTCAGAAAACAATAGGTTAATTGTTCACAGTAATTCATGATGGTCTATCATAATTTTTTGACTTGTCATGATGTTTACAGTACAGTTATTGCAGGACACATAAGTTGCTAGATTACGTTCTACTGAATTAAAGATTAAGTTAAAATAATTCTGTGGCATAAATATTATAATTACGAATTACTGAACTGGATATTAAAATGAAAGCAGGCTGCGATATGCGAACGCACATATTACAGTAGTAATACATTAAAATGCCATGACAATACTGAACTAGAATTTTATCTACATATATGATACATATATACTGTTAGTTAAAACTGCAGTTTCAGTGTTAATAACAACAATAGTTTAACAGCGGTTTCGTCAGTTATATCTGTCTTTCTGACCTTCGTCTCCTCACAATTTCTACCCTCCTGACGGGAGAAATGGCCACATTCCTCAAATTTGTGATTGCTACGGATCATATACGGATGGTTTAGCGACTTGATTGGGTAGGGTGGCTGCTTTTTGGCGGTTGAAGTATGCTTGGTCTCGTCTTAGGTCGTAGACCACGAAACCCATAAGTCGAAGGCCCCGCCGAATGAAGAGCTTCTCGTCACCGGGGTAGTCAATCCCATTTAGGATGGGCTTTGCCACCCGATGGAGAATTTGCTCATGGGTGAGCGCTTTGGCTTTGCGTTGCCTCATATTTGTTGGTGGCGGTAAGTTTTAGCGTTTAAGATCCCTTCCAGATTCGAATTGTGTTAGCTGCTTTAGTGGAAGAATACTGGAGAATTCAAGGGTTGGCATACCCACATGAGGCTTAAAGGTACAGGTCTAGATTCGTTTCCTAGAGCGGCTTCGGGTTGTGGCATTTACTTCGGGGGCCAATAGGTTGAGCCGGGAGGCCTGGATGATGTCACCGCGCGGTTCGGCCGGGAATGTGTGATGGGCGGGTATGCGAAGGAGCGGCGTAGGCCATGGCTGGGTGAGGTGGAAGAAGCTGGGTCGCTTCGATGTGGAGGAAGGTTTGGATCGCTGCCGAGGGTGACGTTCCGATTTGCGTCTGTGGTCAGACTTTCGAGGGTGGAAATTGGGGAAACGGTGGTCTTAAGGCTGACTCGGTTGACGACCCCAGCTAGCTTTGTAACAGTGGCAGCGGCCTCTGACCCAGTAGAGCTGGGTGCTGACCCTGGCTTAGCCGGCGGAGATTGTGACACTGCAGACGGTGCAACGACTACAGAGCACAGCGGAGGTATCACCAGTGGATCGTTAGGGTTGGCAAAGTGTGGTGGTGTTAGTGGCCGATCCAGCGTTGGTACTTTTGCATCAGGATCGATTGTCTCGGTGGGTGATGACCTGATAAGTGTTATCGTAGTCGTCGAGTAGTTGGATTTATAAGTTGGATAAGTATGTACGTCAATTAGTGACGTAGATTAGATGTTTATTAGTCGACAGCTATGCACAGGAAGCAGTCAACTAAAAAGGTGTCTGCTGCCCACGGCTATTCGACATCATAGTAGAGTTAAAGATCTATGTAAGCAGCAGTTATGCGGTTGAAACTATGTTTATTGAGAGCATGCTCGAGCAGAGAGTCCAATTTAACTTCTACAGGATTGCTTGGATAAGTGAGGTTGCCAGAAATAATGCATAGACATTGTAATATGAGACTATTTGTCTGACAAAGCACAGTCAGCAACAAGAGCACCCATGGTAGTATGAGCCGCTAATTTGACAGATTTCGCGGCAACGCTGACATAACCTAATTCCCATAGTTGCCTGGTTTCCCGCAGCTTTGCCGCAGAATACGGCACTGCCAGCCGGTTAAATGCTGGAACTGCTGTGCGAAATCTTTTTCCCCACTAATCCGGAAAAGAGGGAGAATTTGAAGCGTTTAGGTCAGAACGGCATGGGGCTCAAACATTTTTCGCTAATAGGTAGGAGACGCAAAGAGCAGTTCAGCCGTAGTTTCCAGTTTTGCCAGAGTGAGTATCGAATTTCGTATCAGTTAGCGAACAATGCCATACGTAGAAAGTGGTGGCTGGGGGATGAGATTCTTTACGGAGAAAGTCAGACAACAAAGATATATGTCTGATTATTGTAGTCGAATTTCCATGTACGATCTGTAGCGCGCAAATACGCTTTACAATAGTCAAGATTGCCTGATCTTGACAATGTTCTGATATGGTTTTGTACCACAGAAGAATTGAACACACTTACTGGATCATCGTATCAAGGTTCCATCGCTGTTGACGGTGATGACAGGATAAATCCAAATTTAAAATCAGCCGAAACTAAGATAAACCAAATTTAAGATAAACCGACATTTTGATCAGCCAAAATTTAGTTTAGCCGAAGTTCAGGGCTGCCGAACGTAACTGGAACTAGATAGAAATGTAGGAAGTACGCAATCAAGTGATGCTGGATTTGAAATGGTTGGTTGTTTTTATTTTTGTATTGCTGTGAATCTAGGTTGTGCATGGGCTCATGTTCGAAATTGAACCATTGGAAGAATTCATCATTCGAAGTTCTAGTGCAGAGTCTCAGTGTTCTCGTATAGATTGTACTAGGTTATGTATTTGTTGTGATGTATCTGACGCATAAACTGAACTTCACAGGACTGATGCAAAGTTGTAAAGTAAGATTTGACGTGTGCAGTTGATTGGCCTTTTATAAAATTCTAGATTACGTTTAACATTTGCAGCGAGTGGCCGTAGATTTGAAACTACGGTTAGTTAATCATGACAGTAATTTAGAATAACTACGTGTTGGTGTGTTCACTAAGACAGTATATATAGATGTTATGCAGAATATGCAGAATTGGCGAATATTCATAATCGGCAATCATTTTGCCGATTATTCATAATCGGCAATTATTTTGCCGATTATTCATAATTAACAATATGTTTTGGCGAATTCTTAAAAGCTATGTTTTTATACAATATTTCTGTAAAATTACTCTTAAGCTGTTGATTTTCTTTGGTGTCATCAACTTTGAATCTTTATTACTCATTCATCATTTGGAGTTAAAAAGCCATCATTACATCAAAATGTAGCTTAAAATATTCTCTTTTTAGTGAACGCATTAAACTAATTTTGATTTTCGAAAACCTTTTAAACCGATTTTTGAAGGGTGTCATTTTCAAAACTTTCAACTTCGGCAAGCGACCACATTGTCTAGAATGCAGCAATCGGGGGAACTAAAATAGGGTCAACCCCCGTTCAAAATTTATCTAAATTAACCAGTAAGTAGTGGTCCCCCCTCTCGCCTTCCATTTTCCTCAAATCCTACCCTTCCTTATCCCCCCCTCTATCAACCCCCAAAATTCCTTAAATTTATCTAAATTATTCCTAACAGTTCTACGTCAAAACTTCCGACATGTTGCTGGTTTTGTATATAGCTCCGTCATTCGATCGCAGGTTGTCATCCGTCCGTCTAGCTATCTCACCAGTACTCTTCTATATTTGTTGTTGTATCATAGTTGTAGTAATGTCTCATTGTGTAGGTCATCATCAATATATTTAGCGCATCTTGTCACGCATCGTCACTCATCATATCAACTCTACTTCCAATCTAGGTTATAATCAGTCCAAGTTCTCTTTAGCTTCCTTAGGTGCCGACTGATTATAAGCGACGGAGGGCCCTGGAAACGGGCAGCCTCCAAAGGGTTCTTTTCCTGCGCACCGCCGAGCGGACGCAGGCGCACACTCTTCGATAAGCTGTTGTGGTAAAGAGTTAAATGCCATTTCCTTGAACTAATAGTTCTCCGTTGCTTTAGGTTTGGAACCATGGAGCTGCTACCAGACTCTCTCAAGGCTTTCAAATTTCTGCTGATTCCGAAAGGAAATTGATCCAAAACGAAAGTAGACCTACTTCAAGGTGTAGAATCCCGATACTGGAACCCTCAGTAATTTTGATCAAGTAAACTCAGAAATTGAGAAGTTTGATGGATTGCTGGGCCACCACGTTCACTTACAGCATCCTGACACCGACCTATCAGAAATCATTTCTACCGTGCCTTTGATTCAGGTTACACCGCCCGTTGCTCCCAAGAAGTTCCTTGTCGGCTTGCCTTCTCGAGCTGCGTTGGAATGGACTGCCTATCTCGCTGACGATGAGGGAGTCAGCTTCCACCGAGTTCCATTGGCGCCTATGTCCTGGGTCAGCCTAAAACCGCTGATCGCATATAGGCAGACCCCCTCGAATCTTAGGTTCGGTATACAGAATATAGTGATTAGATAGACCAGAAACTGCACCAAATTCTGCGATATATTATTAATTCATTCGAAATTTTGTAGGTTTCAGGTTAACTTAAACTTAACTTAATTTCTTTGCAAATTTGGGTTTATGAAAGACTGCTGATTAGGGACCTGATTTAGCATTAACTTAAATTAATTCATATAACATAACTTAAATTAATCTCTTTCTGGTAAAGGTACGAGCCTAGATAAGCTGTAAGAGTGTGAATTGGTTTGCTTGTTTATTTGTCTGTCTTTGAATTTGTCTTGACTGTATTCTGCTGTTATATTTGTGTTTTTATCTTTATCACTTGCAACTGATTTTTCGTCTCGTGAGCGTGTATGCTTAACACATAGATGTACAAAATATACTAAGCGAGTGAGCGACCCCCGTTTGGAACTATATGTACCCATATAGGGGCGGTGTGAGAGGGGGTCAATTTGTGGGGGGGGGGGTAAGCCGTTAGCACGTATCGCATAGTTTTTGCCTTCATTGCATAGAGTGTGACGCTTGTCACACTCTTATCATTATGTACTCTTGGTATAATCTCTTGTTCATTAAATTAGTAACTTTTGTATCTGATCTCTATAGGTATAAGTTGACAAGTTAGTTAGGACAGCTTTAACTTTACTAGGTAGGAGTTGAGTACTGGTAGACTTACTGACTGGAATTGAGCAGTGGTGGACTTGTGGTCTAAAGTGAGTGTTGGTGGATTTGTGGACTAGACCTGTTAGTTTCTCGAGCACAGAGCTAAGAGAAACCCGGAATTCGAACCGATCTGCTACCGTAAGACCCGTGAAGCATTTGCGATCCCAATAAGGTGAACCATCCCGGATCGGGCACGCACTAAACCAGGCTGCTTGGTTCGACGGATATAAGAGTTGCTTTGGCTTCTCCCGTTCATCTGGCTGTAGTGCTTCATAGTACCTCTCAGTCTCAGCTTCAGTTGCCCATAAGTTAAAGTTAATCTTTGGTGGACTTTGTGACCTTTTAAATTGACATTTTACCTTTAAGGAACCTTAATAGTCTTCACCAAATTCACTACAAATGCTATACCAAAGGTTTAATGCACTAAGACAGAAAATGCCCCTATAAAGGTAGGATGGCAGATATAGGCATGGGCACGGGTCCAAAACATGAACCCGGGTCTCGGCACTACCCGAAGTCCTCCTTATGTCGGGTAATTGTAACGCTACCCGGGTACCCGACTTTCGATTCACATCACATTCCATTCACATTTGTAATTATTTGGAGAAGTTGAGGTTTTCAGTCAAATAAGGTTTAGAACTCTTTAATCTACATTGCCTGTGTTATGATTTTAAATCATGCCAGTTTTGGTTAACAAATCTGAGCTGAATGAATTTAGGAGTGAGAAAGGGGGTGTTGGAATACCTTGTTATTTTAGGGTACAGCTTTCATTGTTTGTTTTAGTTGACATTTGTTTAACGGAACTACAATGTTTGTTCAAATGTACACCATGCCACGTGTCCGTAGGCACAGGTACTACTTAAATATGAACAAATCGCTGAAATTGATACAGAATCCATTTCTGATCAATTCTAACGGACAAGACAATGAAGTGTGTCTACGGTCTAATCTTTGGTTTGCAGTTGGTTCTGGTTGTGGTTTGCCAATTTGTAAGTTATTACTAATGTTTGCAGGTCAATTTGGATATTTTCGCATACGTGCGGAATGTGTGAAACGTGTGAAATATTTGTAAATAGTTCCATGTTTGGTTTGGTCAATACCTCATTGAATGAAAAACGGATTTTTCAAAACTCTGCTTTAGTTAATAGACAGAGATGGTATTTTGGTGGTATGGTGGTATAGATGTTATGAGGTTAACCCTTTGTAGTGTTGCACTAATATTTATATTTTTGTATAGTTTGGTCTAGCGGCAATAAGTGATAACACGACGTTATAATGGGAAGCAAGGAGGGCACTGTGGTCTTTGTGTATTTTCTTGTCTTGTCTCGATTAACGGCCTCCCCTCTGGAAATTATCAAAACTTTTAAATAAAATTTAAATAAAACATAAATTCTGACACGGGTATGTTTTGATCAATGCGAATTTAAAAAATATTGCAAACTATTTAGACATCGCGAGATTTGATTTTTTCAACTTGCAGGTGAGACCAAGGGAACCGAGACTAACCCTATTGAAATCATCTGGACACGGCAAATGCTAGCTCACCATGCTAGGCCTTTGCTGATAATGAATGTTTTCTGAAGCATTCATGGGCCGCGTTGCAAAAATTATCCCTAGTATTCATCTAGGAGATGAGGTCACTTAGGAGAACGTCTGGGAGCTGTCTAGGAGGAAGTTAGGTCAAAAGATTTCTCCTAAATTTAGCTGGCGCTGCCCCTAACTCAGGTGAAAAGTTAGGAGTGGTGGGCAGCACTCCTGGCTTAGGAGAATCCTCCTAAGTGATCAACCAAGGTGAACTCAGGAACACTCCTAGGCTTAGGACAATCTTTGCAGCAGGAATAAAAGGAAGTTAAGAATTCTCTGAATTGACTTTGTAGCATGCATTTGTAATGGAGAAGCATGGGAGTTTAACCACAGCACATCCTCAACTACTAGAGCTGGCACAATGTAACACAAGCCCTGACTGCAAAGTCCAGGCGGCTCGTTTTTAGATCCCGGACGAGCCTCGCCAAGGAACGAAGGGTACAAATTTTGGTGGACGCCGGACTGTCTGGCACCTAAAGAAAAATGGGGAAGTTGGCGCTAGAAGGTACTCCAGGCTAACCCCAGAGCATCCAAATAGAAATTAGGATCGCTCAAATCCTAAATTAAAGTACTTAAAAGGCTAATTAGATAACTGGCGACTTAAGGAATATTCGGTTAGCAAGATATAAAAGCAACTAAAAAATAACAAAATTAATAATAGCTTACTGGCTACCAATAAGGGTTTTGGAGAAGGGGGAAAACAGACAAACACAGACAAAAAACAGAAAAAACTGGGGGAAAATGAGAGGAAACCAGAAATGGAAAAAAGAACAAAAAAGGAGGGGGAATGTGGGCTGAGTTAGAAGGACGAACAGAAGTGAATCCCAAATTTCAAGAGTGCAGACGTACGCGACAATGTAAACTCTCAACTGAAGATGTGTGACTAATGATTACGAGTTTGATAAGGGATGTTGCAATGCCGACTGATATAAGTGTTGATTTTTGTGCTCAATCTCCGGAAATCCAGAAATAAAGCGATTTCCATAGTGTTATCTTTACGGTTATTAAAGAAAAATAAATAGTTTTAAAGTTTTTACGAACGTTTAACCATAACGCTACTTCATGAAATATACATTTTCGCATCGGAACATGCATCACAAATACTAGACACTCCAGTAAACGAACAAATAACGAAGCGTTTTTAAATGGTTTTGTAGGGAATTCTAGGAATTTTGGTGGAAGATTTAGATTTAAGAAACACTTCGTGAAAGGAAACTGGTGGAGAGGTAGTAGCGTCTTCCGCAACCGCCTGTACTACACATTAATAACCACTGCGTAACTATCAGTGTTACTGTTTTAGAGACCTGGAGGTCCGAGGCCCGGAGGACCGAGGCCTGGAGGTCCGAGACCCGGAGGTCCGAGGCCTGGAGGTCCGACTCCTGGGGGTTCAGGGTCCGGAGGTCCGAGTCCTGGAGGTTCGTGTTCCGGAGGTTCGGGTTCCGGAGGTTCGGGTTCCGGAGGGTCAAGTCCCGGAGGACAGTTTTCTGGCGGCAGACAAAGCTCAGTTACCATTAAGAATAGTGGTAATCCCCAGGTAGGTGTCTATTAGCCTAAAGGAAGTTTTTGGTACAATATTATAATTTTTCTTGAAAAGTGACCTAAGCTTGGAAATATTCTGAAAAAGTTGGCGATTATGCCTCAATTCTTTTAAAAAATAGCTAAATTTTGTTCATGCTGGCTTTAATGTGTCCTCCTCCGCATTTTCTTTGCAGCATTCTATAATAAAGCCTGTTCTTGTAAGTAGATTGAAATAATACTTATTTTAGAGCATTGTAGACTGTAGCCACACGAGGAATACAGACCAAGCCGGCCGCAATACGGAACCAGCACTTAGTTGTGAAGTAAGCAGAAACCGTTATTCCATTTAAGCTGTAATTATTGAATTTACAGTTTTGATAATATAATTATTCAAATGCTAGAAACCTAAATCTTGGGTAGTGGCTCAAAGGTACTCAACACCGGTAACCAAAAATTAATTAAGTTCAGAAACTCAAACCTGAAGTTTATATAGTTCACACTATTTTATGTTGATTGGCTTTTAGGGACTAAATTTCTGCGTGGTATAACAAATTTTGTGAAAGGAATGTGTACTCCTTGTATTTTCCGCCATAAAATGGTTCATCCTTAAGATTTGTTTGAATTGTTTGAGTTATGAAAAACGTGTGACTTCAGTTTCCCCGATAACTAGAGCAGTATTTAGTGTTCACTTGGTCTTGTTTCGATAATTACTTAATTATTAGTGAGCCTGTTAGAAATCTTCGAAGTGATATGCTGAGAAATCAGACATCTGTGACAATTTCAACAATCGGAAAGCTTTTGAACAGCTGAAATAAACCGCAGAGCTCTTTGACTTTATTTCAGGAATTGCTGCAGCAAGCTAGAGATATCGCCACTGGAAAAGCATCCTGCTCCAATCAATTGCTACGACCAATGACAGTCTCGCAAAGTCCGCAGTGTAGTTCTCCTGATGACGTAATCACAGTTAGTAGACAGAATGGCAGAGCTAAACGTCAACCGTCGCAAAATCAAGGTGAACCAGGACACATTGTATAAACAAGTAGCGACCTTAGTGACTACAGGATTATACTATTGTAAGGGTAGCAGACAGGAAAGATTGATAAGCCTGACATGGAAGTTCTGCTGATGGCCTTGGGTTGTAGTGGTAGCATGTCTGTCTCAAGATCAGAAGTTGAACTCCCTCTTCCCCTCTCTTTCTTTGATTCTGGTTTTAAAGCTACAGTAACAGATGAAAGTAGCAGTATGAGGCTTTCGATCTAGATAAGTATTTACAATATGTTAAATGCAGCAGACTCATAGCTTTGTTGTAGATGCTTCACAGTTATATTCCTGTACAGTTCTAAACATATATTTTTATTTTTATTGTTCATATGTATTATTTAATCAGGAACCGGAAAGTGTGGTTACGATATCAAGTCAATCTATACTGAAGAAATTATTGGAAACTATCGTGTCATTGCAACAAACGGAATACCTGACCACGATTACGTAATGTTGCATTGAAATATGTCGTAGCACAGCTCAAGTTGAGACTCCACGTAGCATAAAACTACACTAGCTTAACGTGAAAGAATTCATGAGAGTCGAAGATATGAGTCGCTCTCTCGGGGGTGTGAGCCAAGCTCTGTTCCGGAGGATGGAAGGAAGTGCCTGGTAGGAAAGAATAGATATTCTTGAGCATACCTGTTCATAGATCTTGTTCTGAGTTTATAAAACTAAAACTTACAGAAGCATATGCTAACATGCAATGCTTAATTGTTGAAACTTTATTTAGTAAGTTCCTGAAGAATGTTCAGACAATTTTTTGCAAGTATATTTTCTTTTGTAAGCAAGTAAATGGTCTGTTATAAAGGTTTGCAGCTTCAGGTATGCAGGTTTTGCAGGTTTGCAATTATTGAAATGTTCGTCCAGCGGAAACTTAATCTTTTCCACGTGTTTGTTTGACCGCATCTTCAGTTAATTTTCGGCAGACTGTTATTTTTAGCACTGGTTTCATACATCCATAATACTTTGATTAATTTTATTCTATGTAATGCCATGTATGCTTGTCTTAGTAGTGTTATTTTGCTTGTTTAGACCCAATATACTCCAAACACACCATGTGAAACATATAGAATTATGGTAACTCGTCTTGGAAGAGAGGCGCCTAGTGAAGGCAGTGAAACTGCCACACCGATGGGTGCTATTGGTATTGCGAAATCAGGTAAAAAAGGCAAACTATGTTTTATGCTGAAAAAGTATTGAAACTTAATATTAAAGCACATTTTTGTTCCGATAGAGTCGAAATCATTGCTTTGGAAAATGGATAATGAACAAGATCTGTTATCATTTAGCCGATTCGAGGATATATACTTAATTGATGGTCAAAAAATGGTTAGACTTACGTTTTGGTAGAGATTAAAGCAGTGGGGCAATGGTGCAACTTTTTCTTTATATTTTTATCTTGCGGAATGCAGATGAGATATCAGAGCAAAAACTCAGTGTTTTCGACCAAACTTTGTGTCTGTGCTGTCTTTGTCATTTAATAAAATGTTACTCAATAAGGTTCCCCTTTTTTGTGCAATTTCCTTCCATTTGAATAATTTTTTATCTTTTATTGTCAACTGTGGAATTTTACCGTATTGTACACCATAGCTTTAATGCAGAATAATTCCCCTTTGAGCGGCCGACTTTTTATTATTGTTTTCTAAACTGTGTGGTGATGGTGATTGCTTTGTTTTTAATTTGATTTTATTTTTTAATAGTTTTCTTCGATTTTTGTGCTCATTTATTTCACTGTTTCAGGCGCCTTCCTCTTCAGCCACATGTCAGCAGAACCGGTCTGTCGAGTAGCCGCTGTGGCAGAGAAGAAAACCTTTGGATCCTGTGACGGACATGCACAACAGAACGGATTTTGGCACTATCATTCCGCCAGTCCTTGTTTAACCGAATCAGCTAGAAAAGTTCAAGATCCCTCTGATTCCGGCGATTGTCCCATCGTTGGATATCTGGCCGATGGCTATCCCATCAGAAATGCGTGCTCTAATAGACGCAGCTGTTGGACGTACGTTTCAAGTCTAGCTAAGCTGACTAATTAACTGATTGTTAACTAATTAACTGTTAATTAACTGTTAATTTGAACTGCACTCTATTTGCAGAATCTCTCGGATACAAACAGTGTTTTCGTTATATCATTTACAGACAATGCTCAGTCAGAGTGTTAACACGACTGCATAATTGCTCTATATATTAGAAGATCTTCTTAAATTGCAAACTTTGCAGTCATACGCAAAATTATGCACGTTTGTGCACATTTTGTGCTCTGTGTACATTTATGCAAAATTATCCAATCATAAATGCACTATACTTTAGAAGATCATCTTAAATATGATGTATTATGAACTCTTGGTGTTATGTTCAGAGAATTTGGGATAGCTGAACTTGATAGACTGGATACATTGAATGTCTTGCTCTTCGTCATCTTGATCCGTTGTTGCACATTCTTTTTAAGTTACAGTATATTCTTAATGATTTAGACTGACCGGTGGTCAAACCTGCACTGCCAAGATGGCTGGTGGTCCGCGAGGATACATATATACCAAAATTTTCCCTGGATGTGATGTCGATGATTACTCCTATGACAGTGATAAGAAGAGTCGCGGTGAATGTGAGCTGGATAAATCCAGTGGATATCCAGAATCGGACGGATATTCCTACTATCTGACTGATGGGGCGGATCCCATCGAAGCTTATCCATTCATTGTCCCAGAATGGCACTATACCGGAACCGGAGAAGGCTATATGTGTGGTGTAACTGTGTAACCGTTGTGTATTTGTCTGGGTTCTTAATGCTCATGCATGTAAAAGTAAAAGCCGTCACCACATAAATATAGACGACACTTGTCTGGTTTCTGACTAATGATAATCTTAGTGAAGGTTGAAAATATTTTCACACAGAAAGGAGGGACTTGTTTTCTTACGACATGAAGAGTTGGGTTCTCGAGTGCAATAGAGCTAGATATTGTCTCAGAGAACAGTAAGTAGTGCTACAACTGAATTGTACTATAGTTCGATAAAGCGGGAGATTGGTTTATCTGGCTAGTACAGATTTATTTACACAGCTCAACGCGATTAACCATTTTTTATGTTAGCAGCTATTTATATGCAGAACTAGTGTAATGCGCCCAAATGAATAGTGCTTATAAGGAAGGCGTGAATAGGAGAGAAGGGAAGATTGAAAAGTTCAGCTTTTCACTCATGATAGAAAGTAAAGAATTGGTTACGGTGGATCGAATCACGGCCCGAATCACGATTATCTCGAGACAGACCTGCCAAACAACCCAAGGTCAATGAACGTACGTAAATTACGTACGTAATTTTATCGCTTTTCCACTAACGCACCAGAACTCCACTCTAGCCGAGAGAAACACTCTTGGCCGGGAATTAGTGCATACTTTTACTGGGAAAGCTAATTATCAGGAAAGCAATGTTTCTAAGATTAGATTTAATCATATCATCAGCTCGAGGCAATTTTTGGACTCTCAAGCATAGTTGAGTTAAGCTATTTTGATAAGTTTCCTATTTATGTTTGACCGGACAACTTTCTGGATGCTATAAATGCAGAATTCCAAAATCATTCGATAGTCTGACAGGGTTTTGTCGGTGGTGTTAGCTTGTCATACTCTTATCTATTGTGCTCTTTTGTTTGCAAATCATTGTTCTGAAAGCAATCACAGATTAAAACAATTATTAATAACCATCATTAAAAACGATTTGTACTTAGTGCAGAATTTTATTTCCTAAAATTATCTTCTAACCAGACTTTGCGGGTATTGTTATTAGTTGCACTCGACTGCTTTTGTTTGCTCTGGTCCACAGCAATTTGCCGGAACTACAATACGAGCCAAAGTTTCTGGTTTATCACTAGCACCTACGCAACTGCACCCTTTAAATATCGGAAATCTTTTACCATGAGCGCAGAACCGATTCTGAAGCCACTCGTCGGAACTGAAAATGAATTTCATCTACGGATTTTTCTTTGCTTTCCAGTTAATCCTGGTTGCATTTTGCCATTCTGTAAGTTGCCAAAATGTCAACTGCTCATTAATTTCACTTCACCCTTAACGGTTCAGTTTCTTGGTAAGGAACGCGCAGGTTATCTAACGCAGACGCCAAGGTCTAAAAGTTAGAATCAATTTTTTGAAATTTCATTGGAATTTTTGACTTCTAACAGCTATTTATTTACTGTCTTCAGGGACCCGAAGGATTTGAATATGCTGGAAGAAGTCAGGGAACAGTTACCATAAAGAATAGTGGTACTCCCCAAGTAAGTATCAGTTCAACCAAACTCGTGAAATACTCTGAAAGGCTTCATATTAAAATTATTTGAAATAATTATGATAATTAAATATTTTCACAGCGTTCTTCAGTGCTTTGGAAGCTTTAGTTGGACTCGCGACAGGTGCCCGATTTTTTCGATTGGTGGTGTACGACTTTCTTTCTTTTTTTAATTAGGGAAGCTGAGTCAGCTAGTTAGAGAAGCATCACATAAACAGTTCTGCTTTATTTAGGATACATGACTTCATTAAGTGTTGGTAAGAGGCAGCAACTTAACACGTTCATTTTAATAAGTAGAATGATACTACACGAAGAAAAACAGTAGTTCGATGTGGAGTCGTTACGATGTTCTCACGTATGAGAACGAATCTAGAGTTATGCATCAAAACTTATGATATTGCCAACTATTACACCAATGGGGCCATGTATGTGGGTTACGCCACTTAGGTGGCAATATCATAATTGAAAGTAGCACAAGGAAACATTAATCCTTACAGACTACATTTTCACACAACTCTTTTCATTTGGCGCAACCAGGGAACCTACTCTGCATTCCCATTTCCTTTGAGTCGTCAATTTAGTTAAGAGTGGACACTTGATTTCGCCAGAAATGGTCGTACTGTCCTTTTTAAAGACAACCAGAGTTACTTCGCAATGACAAGCGTGCTCCTTTGCTTTTAATACACGTAGTAGTTTCTTTATTTCTTCTTTACTGTCTTTCGGAGAACTTTCTGCGTAGTTGTTTGCCTCATACTTTTTCCAAGAACTAAGTCGTCATTTGGGAATCCACGTGATTCCACCCCAAAACGGGAATCCACAGGATTCTACCCCAAAACGGGAATCCACAGGATTCTACCCCAACACGGGAATCCACAGGATTCTACCCCAGAACGGGAATCCACAGGATTCTAGCCCAGAACGGGAATCCACAGGATTCTACCCCAGAACGGGAATCCACAGGATTCTAGCCCAGAACGGGAATCCACAGGATTCTACCCCAGAACGGGAATCCACAGGATTCTACCCCAACACGGGAATCCACAGGATTCTAGCCCAGAACGGGAATCCACAGGATTCTACCCCAGAACGGGAATCCACAGGATTCTACCCCTGAACGGGAATCCACAGAATTCTACCCCGGATCGGGAATTTACGGGATTCTACCCCGAATGGGCAATCCCTAGCCCCAATGACACATAAACGTCTTTTTGTTGTGGCAACATCTGTATCATCTTCACAAACATCCCATTGGCATACTTGATGCTGCAGCCATCGATCATTCGGGAATCGTGGCGTCCAAAAAAACGGGGCTAAGGAAAGGACGCAAGGCACGCCCAGCATGTCTGGGCCCATAACCTGTTGGTAAGAGGCAGCAACTTAACACGTTCATTTTAATAAGTAGAATGATACTACACGAGGAAATACAGTAGTTCGATGTGGAGTCGTTACGATGTTCTCACGTATGAGAACGAATCTAGAGTTATGCATCATAACTTATGATATTGCCAACTATTACACCAATATTAAGTACTAATTTAGAAAGGGCAACGCACGCTTTTACCGTCGTAGCGTTTTACTCAATATTGGTATAATACGTTCGCGTTGCAGTTTACGTTTTAATTTCTCAGCTTTATGTGTATGTTTTAGAGCATCATTGATTGCAGTCACACAAGGAATACTGATCAATCCGGGCGCACTACTGAACCAACACTTAGCTGCGAAGTAAGAAATATTTATATAATGACGTACAAGAATTATCGCGGAGGAATAATTTGCTCGGCACTCGTTTTGGTAACTACTAAATCACTTGCTGTAACATTTTATGCGCTGTAACAAACAACTAGGGCTCATCCATCCAAATGAAAAACTTTTACGAAAAAATGTAACCTCTTTTTGCACTTTTTCCTGCTGCGCCTAAGCGCAGCAGGTCTTTTAAGTTTGCTCAGCGATTTGGCTCTTCATGCGGTTCCATGCAAAAATATAGATTTTACATAAATACACGTAGTTAATGCTTAAAGATAGCAGGAGCATGATTTACACGTAATGTTTCAATTTCACATTTACTACAGACAATGACTCATTAAGTAAATAGACATTTTCACCTTTCCGCAAAATTAGGAACTGTATTAAGAAATGGCCAACCGGTTTGCTGTTTCAACTGCTTACAGCCGTTTCTATGTTAACGCGAGATCAACTTTTTGCAGACCCTTTAATGGTAACTGCTTAGTGAACATAGCGAAGATTTCAATTTATGATGAATTATTTGATGATGTGTAAAATTGATTTGCCATTGTATTTGTAGAAAAACTTCAAAACAAATATTAGTATTAAATTAAGAAAATTTTCTGCGCAGCAGGCCTACAATTGACCTTAAATGTTACGTAGTCAACTTTTATACTTTTGCACACAATCTTGCTTGTTGCAAGCTACTCTAGCTGTTCCAAGCTGGAACTCATATGGCAGAAAGCCGAACTTTGAGTCATTCCATGCGAAGACACCGATTTGAACAGCTTTCACAGAATAGCTGACCTTGGAAGTTGATGACTAAGCTCCGTCTTTATTGGTCGTACTGTTTTGTCTACTATACATTGTTTTAACTAAACAGTAAATAATAAAGTGTAAACAAGTAGTAGACTGGAATGGTCGCAAATGCTTTTAGAAACGCAGAGAATAGGGTCTACTTTTCTCGCTCTGCTGGTTTCACTTTTCGGTTTTACTTACAACAAACAAACAAACAAACAAAGTAGTTTATTCAGTAAAAAACACACAAATTATGTACAGTCAGCGTAAAAACTTTACTGAAATGGGACGCACAGAGTTGAGATTACAACTACTTACGTACACCCAGTCAATTAAGAAAAGAATACAGGGAGTTATAAAATATATATATATATACATAACCAAAATAAAATTTCATATATATGCCCATAACAGCAGACAAACAGCTTCAATTTGATATAGAATACACAGAGAATCAGGAAAACAATATTATAGAAGTACATACACACAGTGTGGAAAATCTTAGAATATTTTGGTATAAGCACTTAAATCAATAGAATGCAAGGAGCGTTTAAAGACATCGAGAGAGACCGAGTTAACTACACCGAACGGAAGGTTGTTCCAAGCATTCACTATTCTATTACTGAGAAAATTCTTCTTTTCGTTTCGATGGCAGGTTTTGGTACTAAGCATATAATTATGTCCCCGAAGCCTATTACTTTCTTTAACAGTGAAGAAGTCAGAACACTTTAGACTGTCTAAACCATGGACTATGCGGTAGCATTGAGATAAATCGGATTTTACTCGACGAAGTTCTAAGCTGTCCAGATTTAAAATTTTTAAACGTTCTGCATAAGATTTTCTACTTAGACAAGGGATGCGTTTGGTAAACCGTTTTTGAACCTTTTCAATTTTTACAATGTCTTTCTTCATGTATGGGTTCCAAATTACACAATTATACTCTACAATGGGTCGTACGTACGTAACATACATAGCACGCAAGAATGACAATTCCCTAGACCTAAAAGACTTGAAAACCACATTAGACCTTTGCATCGCTTTTACTGCAGTTTTGGAGCAGTGTTCCGAAAATTTTAACTTATCATCTACCCAAACTCCAAGATCTTTAACGCAATTTGCTGTCGGAATCCTTATATCGTTAACCGCATATACATTTTTTGGATTATTGAAACCAAAGTGTAGGAGAACGCATTTTTCTAAAGCAATCTTTAGCTGGTTTTCCGAAGCCCAGTTAAAAACGTTATTAATGTCTTGCAGTAGCAAATTATAGGCTATTTCTGAGTTGGAAGCAAAATATAGTTTAGTTTAGCTTAATTTACTTTTATTTCAGGAATTGCTGCAAAAAGCTCGAGACATTGCCACTGGCGACTCTTCCTGCTCGTACCAGTTGGGCCCGACCGCGACGGATTCGCCAAGTCCGCAGTGCGGCTCACCAGATGACGTAATCATCGTTCATAGACAACGACCAGGTGGCAGAATTAAGCGTCAGATGCCAAGAACAGAAGGTATGTAGATAATACGGGAATTCACGCAAAGCCCAAAAGGCTGCGGTCTGTGTAAAAAATTGCCATAAACATTTACCAAAATTCTGGAATCTACCTGATCAGCAATTGTCGCAAAAGCAAGCAAAATTCCAAATTATGCGCGTCAAAATCAGTCACTACACTTTGGTTTCGATTTGAAACGGTACGAGATCCGAGATGGCTCTGGATCGCTAGAGAACCAGCTACGTTTGTCGGAATATGCTCACTGTGCACTTTTGTCGCGTGTTTCATTTTCTAGGTTTCTCCAAATAGGAAAATTTTTGACTAAACGCTTTCAACTTTGTCGCTGATCATAAGCAGAGCAAAATTGTGGTTTCCTAGTTGTGGTTGTATTAGTATTACCAAGAGTCCATAATTAATTCCTTTATATTATAGAAGAAGAGTAACCCACTAGAGGGCTTAATCTCTTCTTGGCATTGCTTATTGCGTAACGGTGCTCCGCCCACAATACGCGAATGTGCCCTCGGTGGGGGAGGGGTCGACAAGCAAGCCCCCTTCCCGTTTGGTGAGAGGGAGGAGGTAGCAGAAACAGGTCCTCGTTTAGTGGGGGGGTAGGTATGCAAAAGGGGTCCCCGTTTGGTGGGGGGGTCGGCAGAAGGGGGTACTCACTCCCCATTTGGGGGAGGTCGCCAAGTCAGGCTAAGATTGGCTGAATCTGATTGGCTGTTGGCGACCCCCGCCCAAACGGGGACCTCTTTTGCTTACCCCCCCCCCACCAAAACCGACACCAAAGCATCTTGAAAATTCATTTCACATAGAATATTCATATAGATTATTTCACATAGAATATTTATGTATTAGCATAGTATATTAGGTTTCCAGCATTTCGTTATCAGAGAAGTTTGTTCCTTTTCAGCAGTGGGCACCGGAAAGTGCGGATACGATATCAAGTCCATCTATACCGAAGAAATCATCGGAAACTATCGTGTTATTGCCACAAACGGAATTCCTGACCACGATTATGTAGGAAAGTTTTTTAATCCTTCTAACTTTAATTTTAACTTTAATTTTAGTTCATTTTAATTTGAATTTTTTACATAACTGTTGAAGAAACATTAACTAAACTTTTTAAATTTAATTAGATCTGTTTTTGGATTCTTATTTTCCAGTCTGTTTCAGACTCAAACTACGCCAAACACTCCCTGTGAGACTTATCGGGTTATGGTGATTCGTCTTGGAAGAGAGGCGCCCAGTGAAGGCAGTGGAACCGCCACCCCGATGGGTGAAATCGGAATTGCCAGATCAGGTATTTGTTGAGATACAAAGTGTGCATAGGCAGTGATTGAAAAAAAGAAAAACAACTGAAGCTGACTACGTTTTCAAGTGTTCATTAATCATAAATTTGGTACCGATACAGTTGTTCGCAGAAGTTCAATCAACCAGGTCGAAATGCATGGCATCTACACCTGGTAGGAGTCTCCGCACCTTTATGCCAGTTTATGTAAATTCCATGAGTGTAAAATAGTGTAAACGAAGCAGTTTCGCTAGTATCATAAATACATAGATTAACTTTTTATAAATTTATAAATAGGATTTCATGAAATTAGTTATTTTTTACGTATTTTACGTAAAGAGGCTTTGTGTATGTATGTTCTTCTGTTGTCAGGTGCTTTCCTTTTTAACCATATGTCCGCAGAGCCAGTTTGTCGCGTTGCCGCCGTCGCAGAAAACGACACTTTTGGACCTTGCCTCGGACACGCCCAACAGGGCGGGTTTTGGCACTATCACTCAGCCAGTCCTTGTCTGACAAAGTCCATTGAAAAAGTTCAAGATCCCACCGATCCCAACGACTGTCCCATCGTTGGATATCTGGCTGACGGTTTTCCAATCAGAAATGCATGTGCAACCAGACGCAGCTGTTGGAAGTCCGTATTACAGTTCCTTAAACTTAAATTTCAATTTAAACTTTATTTTACCAATTATGATACAAGCAATTGTTGTTTCTTATGAAATAACAAATCAATGTTTTAAGACAACACATCGTTTATAGATAGATATATTTTAGTTCGTTAAGGCTACGTTAAAAGTTTATACCTTTGCAATTTTTGTGGACACTAGTCAACTGAATTTCATGAGAACTTGAGATAGGAAAAATAATGTCTACATTGATCCAGCAAATGCATATTATTTCATTGCTTCAGACTAACTGGTGGTCAAACATGCAAAGCAAAAGTGATGGGCGGAGGACCCCAGGGATATCGAATGGTGAAGATTTTCCCCGGATGTGATATCGATGATTACTCCTATGATAGTGATAAGAAGAGTCGCGGTGAATGTGAGCTGGATAAATCCAGTGGATATCCGGAATCGGACGGATATTCCTATTATCTGACTGATGGTGCGGATCCCACCAAAGCCTATCCATTCATTGTCCCGGAATGGCACTATACCGGGACCGGAGAAGGCTATATGTGTGATATTTCTGTTTGAACAAATAAGGTTGATTGCGGTGCTATGGCTGGAGTTGTAAATTTTTCCCGTATTAAAGACTAAATGCTTCATTTTTTGTTAATTGTGTAGATTAGGTCTAAATTATATGCGAAAACTGAAATGATTGTCTCCAACAGGGCTCTGGATCTTGAACCAATCGAAAAGAAAATCTACTACTGACGACAATAGTGCATGAGAAAAATCTTTGAAACCGGCAAATAAACAATGCTAAATTGCCACTTCCCTTATTTAACCTTGTCATGTTCCGAGCTTCACTAGTTAGTTACCGAGCTTCCGAGCTAGTCACCAACAAAAAAGTTGAACATCTTTGAGCGTTTATGCATTTTCTGACAATGGCTACGTACGTAAGTATATTGACGGAAAATTGCAACGTTTTAGACAAGGCATTAAGGAAAAAATTTGCTATTTCAAAACATTAAAATGGGCAGCAAATGTTCAGCTAATAGCTGCTCTTTGGCCCTTTGAATTCAAAGCCTCAAAAGGATGTACTTTAAATAACCAGAAAAACACCCTGCTTGTTGCTGTATCCAATTTAGAAACGTCAAAAGTATAGCACTTTTCACGCCAAGGTCGGTCAACTGTTGCCCACGGTTGGGACAGCGTGGCACCCGTTCAAGTAAAAAATAAGTTTCTGAAAATTAGGTAGTCCTCAAGAACTTCAAAAGTTTCTAAAGCCATTAGTTGGCAGTCTATGTCTTAAACTTGGAAAAAAGGTGCGGCAGAATTCATCAATTCGCAGCAGTTTTGTTGTGAAAATGCACTTGTGCAAACTTCTGGACCTATTTTAAGAGAAATGGGGGAGGACTAAAGCGGGCGTGCTAATACTTAATTTAATGCTGCGTTTTGCTCCGTGCTTAACACAGCGTTACGTATGTGTGAATGTGAATTTTTTAGGTCGATTTTAAGTTTTAGTTAGGAGCATCGTTTGTTTGCCCTTAGTGCGTTTCTCGTAGGAGGGGAGGCGGCGAAATTTCTGAGTTTTGGCACCAAATCGAATTCCAATACCAGCTGCCGGTTGAAGCAGTTCAATTATTGGGAATTTAGTGATCAATAACTGATTGATTGATTGATTTGATTTGTCGTGATGATGCTTTCTGCTCAAGCTCCTCTCTCCTTTGCTTTGCTTCATTGTGACTGTAGTACACCAAATGTGGACCCCTCTATTTTTGAGTAAGGAATGAACAGATATAATTTAAAATTTAAATTAAATTTAAATTGTTGACATTTAATATTTACTGTTAGATTTATTGCGCCACAAATTCAAAGTGTTTACTAAATAATATTCTTTCTCAATAAAGAATAAGATTAATAATAATAATAATAATAATATAAATAATAAAGTTAATAGCCAAATGTTTGACGCTTGACGAAGTTTAATGTAAAAGCTTTGGTTTTCACGGTGATGGTCTTTGGCATTTTGGATTATTAAAACACCCAATAGAACCAGCTCGAAAGCGCCTAGACGAATCTTGAATTGAGTATTCTGCATCCTTCTAAGATCTGCTACAAATACCCTAACCAGCACCTCAAGACAAAGAACGTCATGAGCCAAACTTCTGCATTATGTCTTGTCGATTCAACTTATTTATCAAAGGCTAAGATTAAGCCTCAAAAGTGGACTTATGGCTGGAACTAGTTTACAAAATAAATCCCTTCCGATTTCTACAGCAGTTGCGATGCTTAAAAGTTTTTCTGCACCAAATTCTAGCTTAAAAGCTTGCCATTGATATTGATTCTGGTTTTCAAAAGACTAATTTTGTTTTATCAGTTTTGTAATACCACTTATATAGTTCGTTCGGCCTACACGTTTGGATTTGGATTGAGCAAATCCTAAATCTACCCCAGCTCTAAATTCGCTAGCAATTTCCAGGGGAAATGCGGCTGAATATTTGCTACAAACAGAATTTGAAGGAATTTGTAGCCAGCTGCAACGAAATTGTTTAGATTATTGCAGCTGTTGCAACTTCGCAGGGCCAATTCCATAAGTATTTTATTAAGCAACTATACATATCATAACATACCAAAACTTAGGAACTAAAACTTTAGTGCGGCAATTATTTTCTATGTCAAACTAATAGCTACATGCTCTCTAGTTGGCAGTTGTGTTTTGGTACCAATTGTCCCTCGATTAGATTTGAAGCTGGTTACACTGGAATCTATTATGTATATACTGTAAAGTGAGCAAATGAAAAAGCGATGTCAATACGACACCGCACCTACGAGATGTCGTATCGCAAGAAAGAGTCGAGACTTCGCTCCACAACGAAAACCATGGACGACATACAAGTCTGGGTAGATGAGAAAGTCAGGTACATTTATTGCTTTCAACTAAAACTGTAATACTCATTGTTTGTACAAAAATATAAGAGAAAAGGATGGTAAAAGAGCAGTGCAATGCGCTTGAGCTTCCCCACACAGGAGTATAAAGTGATCCCTACAAATCAGAAAGCACCCCCTCCCCACAAATTAGACTCAGTGGGTTTCACTATGATCTGTGATGAGACATTTTTGTAATAGAGAATCAAACCCAAAGAAACTCTCTATACTAACAGATTATCTCATAGCTTCATAGATACAATCTTGTTTCAAAGTAATATTTTTTAAAGACAATCTTCAATCTGTTCAAACACCACATTTCCTCCAGTTTTTAAAAACTTTTCTTTACATTCTGTAAAATTCTCCTGTGATGGGATTAAACAGTTCAGGTGGTCTTCTTCTACGATCTGGGTATCGTCTCTGGCGTGGAGGGACGACATCGGCCGGAGGAACATCGGCTGGAGGACCAAAGTTCGCCTGAGGTGGGGCTTCAGCAACATCTGCCCCAATCAGGTCTAGGTCAGCATAGCTGTCATCGTCTTCCATCACGGTGGTATGTGGAATCCGGGCTTTAGCCAATCTTCTCGCATTCCAGGTCTTTGCTTTTGCTACGGTCTGATTTGTGAGGGGTCACTAGGAACTCGTTTGCGGAGGGCGTAGTAGGGCTAGGGTAGGGTAGGATAAGCGTGCAGGCAGAGCATGGTTCTAGTGCTGATAACAGAGACACTCTTGTTATTACATAATTACTACCTTCGTTATTTCGGAAATCCCGTATGAAAGTACATACCTGATTTACCGGAACCGTCAGAATAGCCTCAAAACACCAGAAACTACAATGAAAACAAAATGCAAATTAGGTTTACCACTATTTTGAAATTTTATTTTCCCGTTTCTACACTCTCTATTCAAAACTCACCACCAGTTTGTAACAGTCTCGCAAGCTGTGTCACAAAATAGCTGCCAATGTATTGTGTCAGCGTTAAGTGGAAACTCAAAATGTCAATACTGCATTTCTGATTGCAAAAACGCAAACTTTGCTTCAGAGTGTAGGTGGACTTCTCAGATTCCTTTCTTTCAAGTTTTCTGTACTAGGCTAGTCTGAAAAGCATTAGAGTTTTTCCAAGAAACTGTAGAGGGTATGATGGTTGATTTTAACTTTGAATAATAAATGAACAGGATCAGAAACAAAAATTCCAGGGCCACTTTCATAAAACCTTTTCGAGCCTTCGTGTTCTAAGGGTAGTCGATTTAGTAAACAATTGGTTTTCTGAAAATTGGCATCTGTTCCACTGGATAGAAATGCGTTTTAGAGATACGGGTCCAGTTTTCATTGATCAGGCTTTCATAAGATCAGGATGAGATGAGGCTGAGCGTTAGTCAGGCTAAGATTACTTGTAAACGTACCTACAGTCAATTTTGTTGTTGTCTTATTGTAGTCAAATACTTAAGATTTGCATAACTTGCAGCGCTACTTGCTATCTTTTTACACTTGCAAGCGTAGTTTAGGTACCTGCTAAACTAGAGAAGTCGAGTACATTTTTATGAAACTGTCCTTATCTTTGATGAGCCCAAAAATGGACAGGGCCTGAGACATTGTACATTTACAATTGTTAATTTTTGAACCGTACAAAAGAATAGAATCAATACATCAAACAATGTACAATGAATCGAGGTGTCTGTATTTACATCAGTCCTGTTTATCTCATTCAACTCTACCGCTACAAGCTCAGCATACTTTGAGTTTGAATTCCAAGTGTGCAAGACGAACAAATTAAAACGTTGAGGTAAAAATGTAATACAGATTTTTATTTATGTTTTTAGCTTCGCAGGCACTTGTCTCAAGGACAGCAGTTACAGCTGGATGGAAGAAGACAGTGGAGACAGTGAAATTGACAGTGGCGAAGAAAAGGAAGAATTTCGCGAAGTTCAACTTGCCTTTTTCATTCGCCAACTCCTGAAGGCTGTGGAGCGTTTCCATGCCCGTGGAATCGCTCATCTGGATATAAGGGTAATCTCTGAAAATTTTTCTTCTTATATCTTTATTATCCTTACCGTACGGTAGGGGTGAGTGAAACAACGGCAGTAGAAAGAAGCTAAATCGTAGGATTTTAGGAAAAACAGAGAGTGTAGCGTAAACAAGCAAGGTATTTGAGTGTAACATTAGTTGTCATCATTACTGTTCCTCAAATTTTAATACTTAAGTAACCATCACTTTATGACCACATTATCTACCCAGTAACTCTAAATCCAAACGGCATATCTTATGTATCCTAGGTTTTTCTTATAATTTCTAAAGATGACATTAAACATCTTGAATTTCAGCCAGAAAATATAAATATCTCCGAGTCCGACAGAGACTGCATCAGACTCAAGGATCATGGACTTAGTCGACCCGTGAAAGGAAGTCGAGGCGAAGTCGGAGTGATCGCTAAGCTGAGTGGTGCGCCTGAATTTATTGCTCCTGAAATTGTACTGGGCCAGTCTATCAGTACTGCTGCTGATATGTGGTAAGAAATTAGTATCTTGTGTAAGAGTTGTCATTAGATAAGTAGATCTGAGTGAAAGTGACCAGGGACTGCTATCGATCATCGATCTGCATACAAAGTGGCTAGCGCACACCACAAGGCAAGGAAAGAAGGAAAGCTATTTTTTGGTGTGCAGCAGAGCTTTCTAGGTTAGTGCTCTGCTGTACACACTGCTGAAGCATGCAGGAAACTGTATGCTTCAGCAACTTTAGATTAGGGACAGGCCTCCTAGCGTGCAGTGTGCGTATAACGTTGCACTGTGCATTATCTGATTTATATGCACAGTCTTTAGTCTTTTACACAGTAAAAGTGCAAAAGAGTTGTATAATATATTCGTACAGTAGAATAAAAGCAGCAGTGTTCAAACAACTAAGTGTGTAGAGTGCGATTCCGGTCAATGCCCCGTCCTCTAGCAATAAACAGCTTGCTCTCTTTAAATTAATGATCCAGAAATTTCGATCATGTAAAATTGAAATGAGTGAAATCATGCGCACTGTAACTGAAAATGTGTAGCCCCGATACCATCCAGTCAAGCAATTAAGGGTCCGTTTTTTGGCCGATTTTTCGACCATCGCCGATTTTGCTCATTTTCACATATTTTGCTGTCTGATTAGTATATTTTAACGAGTTTTTGAAATTCAAGTCGGATCTTTTACGGTTAGTGAGTAATTTTACTTCAACGTTGATGTCAATAAGTGTTAAACATAGGAAACTGAAAATGTGGTGATTTCGCCAACGACAAAATGGAGCACATCACCATCCATCTTATACCGGAAGTCCATCTTATATCTTATATCTAATATCTCTCTTAAATTGTCCATCATATATCTTATACGATTTATAAAATCGAGGATGATTTGTAGGAAGCAGAATTTTAATTTAGGCCTTCAAAATTTTTAATTAATTTTTGTAGTTTGAGAACAGCCAAATATGACTGTTTTGCAATGTTAATATTGGAGGTCAGCAACTTTGATGAAATATTCTGAAAGCTGTAAGGCCTAATTAAAAATTCTACTTCCTAAAAATTACAGCTTGTGACAAGACATTTCGAAAAATATCAATTGATCCTGGTCAGCTCTGTCCGATTTCGAGATTCCTCTGGCGCAGAAATTTGAATTTTTAGCAAAATTTCGGATATTTGCGTTTTTTAACAAACAACATAGAGCTGTTGCAACACAGACCTATAAAATGTTAAATTATGTATTTGCGCACCACTATTGAAAACTTTAGGCCAAATGGTGCAGGTTAGTACACCCAGTAGGTCGCTGTGGTTAAATATGAGGGTCTGACAACCATAATCTCAAAAATAGCGATTTTTCAAAATTTGGGAAATATGTTGAGTTTAATATCAATCGAAAGCTCTCATTGTCGGGAGCATTTTTTCTTCTTGAATCATAGACCACAAATGCACCAAATTCAGGTTATCGGCCGTTACATGCTTTTTGTGGTCAAAGCTTCCCAGCGCCGGAACTACTCCCTAAAATCACTAAGTAAAGCCATAAAGTAAACTTTCCCCCTTTAAACCCTTTCCCTTTCCCTCTACCCAAAATTCTTTGTTTGTATCAGTTATCGAATATACAATCGAATAAAGCCCCATTCTCAAGGATGTTCAGGTGTAAATTACCTTTATTTGCTGCGGCACCGTCGTTTTCACTCGTTTTCAAATTGTATGCAATTAGTAGCCGGTTACTCGTTAAGTACTTAACGAAACTATTCAAAATTTAAACTCGATGTGCAGGACATATGTGAAAAAATTATATAATAAAATTATAAATAAAAAAAGCATATAATCAAATCATGCCAGATGAGGAATCCATGAATTCAACAACTATGAATACGATTAAAGGTTATATCGTTAGAAAAGGTTACCTTTTGGAATTGCCTCAAATCCAGCCATCTTCCAAAGCTTGATGGATCATGTACTCCATGGCATCTCAGGAGTGGTGTTGTATCTCGATGATATTCTGATTACCGGAGCCAATCAAGAAGATTGCGGAAAGTTTTATCCATACTGAGTCGAAGAGGTTTTCGATGCAGGCTCAGCAAGTTCTCATTTTTTCAGGAGTGTGGACTATCTTGGATTTCTTATTGATAAGGTTGGAATACACCCACAATCAAAGAAAGTCGAAGCAGTAAACAAGATGCCAGCACCGAAGACTATTAAAGGAGTTAGAAAGCTTCCTTGGTGGAATCAACTACTACAGTCGATTCCCATATGTCGACTGTTGCAGCTCCCTTGCACAAGCTGCGACGAATCGGAGTGAATTGGAAATGGGGAAAAGAAGAGAACGAAGAATTCAATAAACTAAAGAGTGCGGTTTCAGAACAGCTCTGCTACACTACAATCCAAAGATTCCCCTGAAATTGGACTGTGATGACACATCCGTTCGACTGGGTGCGGTGTTGTCACAGCTAGATAGAAACGGTAACGAAAAGCCAGTACTGTTTATCTCACGGACTTTGAACTCAGCTGAGCGACATTATTAACAGGTTGAGCAAAAAGCATTGGCGATTGTCTGGTCTGTGCGCAAGTTACACATGTACCTTGCCGGAAGAAGCTTTCAATTCGTAATAGAACACAAGCCTCTAGTCACTTTTCTACATCCCAGGAAAGGAATCCCTCGCAAGCAGACTAAAATGATGGGCTATCATTTTGATGGGATATAACTATGACATTGTATACCGATCCACATCATCTCACGCCAACGCGGATTTCGTGTCCCACCTACCTTTGCCCCAAGTGGAAACAGAAAGTCAGATGTCTAAAGAAGAGTTTTCTAAAGTTTGTCAGGGGGGGGGGCGTTGGGAAGCCAACGGATTTTTAGTCTACGACTTTTCTGTAACGGGGTCTCTTGCGCTCTCCCCGGCCATAACTTTTGATTTTATGGACCAATAACTTTGAAATTTGGTTGCATACTGGAGGCTTATAAATTTAAAAAATTTCAAAGTTTTTAAAAATTTTAACTTTTTGTTTGGTTAGGGTGAACCAAGGAGAACCAAAAAATTTTTTGAAAAAATTTGCCGAAAACTTGCATAGGGGTGTATTCAGGGGCGCTGAGCACGAATCTAAAACTGCTTTTCGATTCAGCTTTTCGTTAGCTCAGTATGGGCTTAGATGTTAAGCTTAAAACTTGCTGAAGTCATGCTGAGCTAACGAAAGGCTGAATCGAAAACGGTTTTCAGATTCGTGTTCAGCGCCCCTGAAAACCCCCTACACAAGTTTTTCAAAAATTTTCTTGGTTCTCCTTGGTCCCCACTTACCAAAGAAAAATTTAAATTTTAGACCCCGAATTTGCTGAAAACTTGTATTAGGGAGTTTTCTGGTGCGCTGAACACGAAAATGAAATCCGTTTTTCGATATAGCTATTCGTTAGCTTAATATAAGCTAAAGTTGTAAGCTTAAGATGTAAGTTTTAGAATTAATCTGCCTCCAGTATGCACCCATACCAAATTTCAAAGTTATTGGTCAAAAAATCAAAAGTCACGGCTGAGGGAAAAGCGTAAGTGAAGTGACCCTGTAAAGTTGTAAAGGATTCAAGTTGCAGGCAAGCTTTACAAGTTTAGCTTTTAGCTTATAGTGAGCTAGAACAACCTGAATCAAGAAACGGGCTACAGATTCATGTACTGCGACCTAGAAAACTCTGTTTGTAAGTTTTAAGCAAATTCGGAGACAAAACACTCTTTGGGCACGTTGGGCCCGCGGATCTTGTCTCGATTGTGTACCTCTACCACCGACGGCTCAAAATTATTAAAACTTGACTAATTGACCAACTTGACCAGCTTGACTAATCGAAAACTTCGGAAATGCTATCGTGTAAAATACTGTGTATAAATTTTTCGGTCCATTTATACATGGAGGTTTTCATAATTTTAATTTAAGCTTTTAATTTACTCTTTCGCTACCCCAGCCGTAATTTTTGATTTTTCTATCCAATAATTTTTAAATTTTGCATTTGAGTACACTGGAGGGGGCTGAATTGAAAACTTAAAATTTTTAAAAAATTTAAATTTTGATTTGCTAAGGGAAGACCAAGCGGAACCGAAAACTGTTTAACCCCGGTCTTCCTGAGAACTGGCATATGGGGTTTTTCAGGAGCCCTGAGCACAAATCTGAAATCGATTTTCCGGAAAATCCGAATCAGCTTTTCGTTAGCTCAGTATCAGCTAATGTTGTAAGCTTAAAATTTACGTTTGTACTGAGCTAACAAAAAGTTGAATCGAAAAACGGATTTCAGATTCGTGCTCAGGGCCGCTGATAAGCCTTCCATACAGGTTTTCATCAATATCGGGGACAAAAAGTTTGCGGTTCCCCTTGGTCATTTTAAAATTTTTGAATTCAGCACCCTACAGTGTGCTCCCACGTAAAGGTTTTAAGGTATTGGAACTTATCAGCAAAACCGGAGAGAAAACGCTTTTCGGTCCCGTCTCCCCTGTGTGTATCGATCACACCCTCCACCCCTCAAAATTCTTACAACTTGAAAAATTGAGCAGAAATTCGGCATGAGTTTATTGTCTACTCCGCCGAGTTTTTACATATCGCGAAATTTTTCGATTTGGCAAACTTATATTTGTTGCTTCGCAAGGGTAGACCTTGGAAATTAGAAAAAATTTTTGTCTTCGATTTTGCTGAAAAGTTGTATTCAAGGGTTTTTCGAGGGCGCAGAACACGAATTTGAAATCCGTTTTTCGATTCAGCTTTTCGTTAGCTCAGTATAAGCTAAAGCTGTAAGCTTAATATGTAAGCTTATACTGAGCTAACAAAAAGCTTAATCGAAAAACTAACTTCTGATTCGTGTTCCGCAACCTCGAAAAATCTTGACTACAACTTTTCAGCAAAGTTGAAGACAAACGATTTTTCGGTTCCCCTTGGTTCCCCCCTTACGAATCGAAAAAAATTGAATTTCGTGAAATCTAAAAATTTTGCGATGTTTGAACTCAGCGTGGTCGAAAACATACCCATTCCAAATTTCAGCTCATTAGATCAAGTTTTACGGAATCTGGGCCTGGGGTGGGTTATCCTAAAGATCCGAATTTCGCTAAAAATTTTTTAAAAGATATTTGAAACCAGCGTGGTAGAAAACACTTTAGCTGTGCCAAATTTTAATTCGAGTGATGTAAGTTTTATACTTCTCAGCATTGAGGTGAATTTGGGTCGGACTGAAATCTAATCTCCAGGATACAGTACGTAATGGAACTCGTTTATTAAAGTTATCAGCATAATTATAGTATGTACTGTTGAGCTGACAAAAATTCAGTCCTCGTTGTGCTTCAACAGCCAATCAGATTGCAAAGAAAGTCTGTCCGAATGGGATTACGGTAGTCTCAACATGGCCTCTGCAATAGCTTTCATTGGGAGGTGGTGGGAGGGGATCCAGGCCCTCAAGTTTCAAAGATATCCAGCTGAGCTATCAGGAGGGTCTCTCGGTTTTGAGTTAGTAAGTAATATCAAAACCTTTAGAAAGATTGATAGGAAACAGAGAAGAGAACAAGAAGAGATATTAAATTCTTTATTACTGCAATTACTGAAGGAATTTGCCAATCAGATTTATTCTGCGCACGTAAACAGATAGCGGACAAAAACAGGGTACCTACCTATACCGAATGAAATAAAATTCTTTTCTCTTTTGAGCTTCCACCCAGATTTTATTCAATTCGCTTTCATTCACAGTTTCAATCGTTCGCAATCACCAGTAACTTCAGAAGCTATAACTCAGTGTCTGTCTTTTTTCTTTAAATACAAGTAAAAAAGACTAAGGGAAAACTAGGAATTTGTTTGAGTTGTAGCTCCCAAGCAACAAGCCTGATTCAAGATTGCATTTTATTGTAGCGCGCCCGAGTGTGACTGGCTTAAATTTATTTGCCTTGGCAATATAAGCCTTCGGAACAGCAAAAAATATGCAGGTGTGCCGCCCGAACAAAATTAGAGTTTCAAGGGGTAAAAGTTAAATTCCAGAAAACGAGTCAAAAACTTGAAAACAGGATTTAAGTTGATAGGACTAGTCCTTTGAAGCTTAATAGTACTTAAAATTCAGTTTTTCAAGTGTTTACATTTATCGGCACAGGTTGGTTCTGAGTTTCAAAATATTACACCTCAGAAAGTTATTATGGACTTTAGTTGATCTTCAATTTTCGCTAACGCAGAATCATTACCATAAGCAATTTAGAATTGTAGCGAGTCACTGGCGAAGCCAGGAAACTTTTTGGTTACACACCCTTAGCAATCAGTATACGTGTGCGTGCATATTATTTAGACGTGCAGAAATTGTGTTGAACGCAAATCCTGCACACTTCAGCTGCACACATACACATATATATGTGTGCTTTGCCGGCCAAATAGGGGCTTCCAGTTTGAAAGATTTCGTATTTTTATAAATCTAAATTATATGTCGACTTATTGCCCGAATTTTCATCGAATCATTATGCGGACCTATGGAATACTGGATGTAGGTGTTGGAGCGGGGGTCCTAGTTTTAAAAGTTTCAGCTTAAAGCTGGTTGCGTCAAAGCCCCCTGCGCGCAAGTTTTATTGCAAAGCGTTTAGGTCTAAGGTAGCTAAGAAAATTTAAAGGCATAGTAGCATTTTGTGCAGCGCTGCAAGGAACGCACTGCAAAGCGCTTGTGTGCGCTATATGGGCGTTAAAGCTACCTCAAAGCTTTGGACTGCCTTTTGTTCTTGCCTTGTTGAGAACATAGAAACCCCGTTTTACTCATTTAACTTGAAACTCAGTCGATATTCCTCGATTTCATTGTCAACTAGTTTCTACTTTTCTTTTTCAATTTGTTTTTGAAAAAATGCGGTTTTAGTTTTGACTGTGCTTTTTTCAACTTGTCTGTAGAGTTGTTGTTTATGGATAAACACAACGAATAATTGTGGAAGCTAGGTAGTATCTTTCAGCCAATAGTAATCAATCAGTCAATTTGATTGATTGATCGTGTCCACAGCCAGTCTATTATTGTGATTTTATTGAAATTTTGGAATTTTCGTTGCAATTGCTTACTAAATTTGATTTCTATTTATTTTTAGGTCGGTGGGTGTAATTACATATGTTCTGTAAGTTTTTTGAACTTTTATTGCAAATCAATCTTTAACTTATTTCATTTGGTAACCAATACTTAGTATCATGAGCAGACATGTACTTGAATGAGAGGGCTGGAGGAGGGGTGTGGTGAGGAAGTTGCCGGATTTCCAGAAAAATAGTGGTTGAAACGTTTTTATTAAACAACTACCGAAAAACTGCAAAATAACTAGGTCGGTAGGGAAGTGAGTACTCAGGTACGTAGGTAAGGGTAGCCCCCGGAAATTTCCCCTACCCTTGTCAGGATCAAGTGCCGGTGCTCACCAGGACTGCTACCTCAAATGATGACTACAGCTGCGGAGTAGGGGCCAGAGCTCCTCAAGGCATAGGCCCTTGTCCTACACGGTCTCCTGTTACCTTTCCACATGCACATTAATCGACCAATTAAGGATGGATAGCTGGGTGGGGTAGAGCTTTCTTTTCCCTTGCTCAAGAAGATTTGAGAAAGTTATTGTGACTGCTGGAATTCGAACCACCGACATTTCTGAGCAGTGTTAGGGCCGCTAGACCACTCGGCTTCTAGACCTACAGATCTATATACATCTCAGGATGGTCCGTATCTCTGGGATAAAGCAAGATGAGAGAACGGAAAGCTCCTCCAAATTCCAATCTCCGCACATTAACATGTATGATTTATAACATATTACAAATTTATATAAAAACAACATAGTAAATAAATAGTGGTGCAACAAAACAAATGCAAAGATGTAACTTGTATGTGTGTTTTCATATAAGGCTGGAGGGTGACCTAATGGTCGAACCCCTAAAGCGTGTGCTGTTTTTGGCTGAGTTTCGGACCTTTGGTTTTGCTAATTTTTACACATTTTGTAGTTTCCCTGTGTTAGAAAAACAAAGACTGTATTGTATCTAATGGAATAGGCAATTTAAGCACAAGATCGTTTATTTAGCAAGCACAAAAGGTAACAATCTACATGATGCGGCCATCCTGTTACTAAGCGTGCTAACGCAGTGGTACAGATTTTGGATTTATTACCATATAGTCAACTATCCTGAATGAGGACCGAAAATTTTGTGACTATAGATTTCCGACCAAAACGTCTTGTTAAGATATACTTTCCAGGTAGACAAATGGAATCTTTAGAGTTTTCTGCTGACAATGAAAATTTGGAAAATTTCTTGCGATTCCTGATACTGACGGCTTCTAACTTTTTCTGGATTAAACGGGGACCTTCACTGCTTGAAGAAATGTAGAGAAACTGTAATTCTCTGTCGATTAACGACAGTCTTCTCTCCAGGTGCTCTCCAAAAAAATGGTTACCAAAAATGTAAAACTGGTCATTTTCGGGGTCATTTTCATTTTAGACCCAAGGAAATTCATTCATGAAAGTTTAATTTACAACTTTTCCGTCTTCCAAATTAGAGTTTTCATTGTTGCAGAAAATTTCTCATCTTGAATCTAATTTTCTGCACAGCATGATTTGTAGCAATGACCCATGCTCGACAACCTTCGATAACCAAACGCAGATTCGGTTTTGTTCTGTCTGTGTCCTGCTCGGTCCCTAAAATTTCCTAGTTTCCCACTCCACGCCCATTAACAGGGATCTGAGTAAAAGCATCTTGTTTAGGGAGGGTTGCAGCCATTCTTGAACGGGAGGTCAAAATTCACTGGCGGAAATTCCAAAATTCATTTGTGGAAGCAAATTTCGGTACCCCGTGTGGAGGCAGTTTTTCCCAAGCATACTGCTGCAAGCGATATGTAACGATTATTGCTGTTTTTCTAGCAAAAAAGCGATTTTCAGCAAAACAATGATTTTAAGTTAAAAAATCTGGCGAAGCAGGAAAATTATTTGAAATTTTAGTCGTAAAACTTATTTTTTGGCAATTTCGAGACCCCTTCTGGACGACTTCACAGAGGGGTCAATCCCCCCCCCCCCTGTCCACCTGTGGTTGCGGCTCGCTAGTTCATGTCTGCTATTGATCAATGATTAATTAGCCCAAGGCTTCTATTCAATCAGTTAGTAATTGTTGTAAATTTGCATAGCATTAATTAGCTGGTAGTAGTTGGATTTCTTCTAGCAGGAGGAATACGTCTAGTAGGGTAGTAGCATTTCTTCTCTTTTCAAAGGATATTTTAGTCAATTAATAGTTAATTCAAATTGTTATTTTCGTCTGTTGCATCGCCCAAATAGTTTTATTTGTCCAGTTTATACCTACTTTGCCAACTGCAAATCAATCTTTAATTGCAGGATTACTGGTATTTCGCCATTTCTGGGAGATAGTGACGCGGAAACTCTTGAGAACGTTGTTGGGTGTCGCTGGTCCGTTGAGCCAATTAATTTTGCTACAACCTCATCTGAAGCCAAATCTTTTCTCACTCAGCTATTGCATATCGATCCAAAGTGAGTTTTCTGATGTTTAAGAATGAAGTGAACGAGTACTTCCTCCTATAAAACAAGAACGTAATAACCTTTTAGTTGTTGTTCTGACTCAGGAATCGCATTATTTTTAAGTGGTTGATATAGCCTTTCGTTGTTATGATCATCAAAGCACGGAGTGCTACAGTGTTGATGAATGAAAGAAAATGAGACAAGTCAGATCTTCCCAAATAGCTCTTCCTGTCTAAGTCTTTGTCCATCTAAGTCTTAGTCTTCGTTTAAATCTTTTGCAATTTTGCATTGTCTGCAAAAAACTAAAAATTGTCGCGGGCCGAGCGGGCCGAAACCCATGGGCCGGGCCGGGCCGGGCGGACCGAGATAAATTTTTCACGGGCCGGGCCGCAAACCTTCGGCCCGTGCTGGTCTCTAGTCTAAGAATATATATATTGTAAATTCCATCATCGAAATATTCGAAAATTTATCAGTGACGGGAACTCGGGAGCCGTAAAAACCGTAGATGTAAGTCGAATCCCGCTTCGGAAGGAGCAACCACGCGTTTTGCTGTCTGATCTTTTTCAAAGGGTTAGAAACAACTAACCAGGGTAATTTCCAACCTTTTTCCATGTTCGTAGAGGTTGCCGTCAAGACCGGTGTCTCCGTTTTGATTTGACGGCAACTGACGTTTTCGCTTCGACCTACCTTCGACTTTTGCCGAGTAGAAGGCGTCAAAAAAGTGTTGAAACCAAATTGTGCCCAGGCAAGAGTCGTTAGACCTAAAACGTTGGGTTTAGGTTTGGTTGTTGCTGCAGCCTGCTGCGGATAATTTTTCCATTCTCTCCAAACCTCCTACTTTTGATGAATGTTAGTCCAATCCTAGATGTGTGCTGCATTGAATTTTAACCACCATTGCACAAGTTGTTTTTTGACTAAAAAGAGTGTAACAGTTTGTGACTGCAAGCTCTGATAAACTTGTTATGCTTCCGGAGTAAATGACTAAAGACATTATTAATCATGTCTGACTTCTGAGGTTTGTTTGCCAAACTATGTCTTGTAGCATGAACATTAGTTTGCAATTAGCAATTATTCCTGATTGAAAAAGATTTCGGGTTTTGTTACTTTTAATGTTGGGAATGAGAAATTTCATAGAATAGTATCAAGAGTGCATAATTGCTGCACTATCTATAAGAAGAAGAGTAAGCCACTAGAGGGCTTCTGGCATTGCCTAACGGTGCTCCGACCACAACACGCGCCCGGCTAAGATTGGTTGACTCTGATTGGCTGATGGCGACCCCCCCCCCAAACGAGGACCCCTTTTGCATATTTCCATACCAAACGGGGACTTCATTTTGCTACCACCCCAAAAAAGCGGGACCCATTTTGAAAATAAGCAGAAACTACTGTAGTCCTCTATTTACCCCCCCCCCCCCACCAAACGGGGAGGGGGGTCTCTGCAATCTGATTAGCTGTTGGCTCCTCCCCTCAACCAAACGGGGACCTCTTGTGCCCCCCTCCACCAAACGGAGGGGGTATACTGTGTCGAACAGAGCGACCCCCCTCCCACAAACGGGATAACAGGTTCGCGTATTGTGAGCGGAGTTCCTTTACGCAATGCACTGAATAGAAGCCCTCTAGTGGCTTACTCATATAGTGCATTCACGTATGTCCTTGTTTTTTAGGAAACGTTTAACTGTATCAGAGGCTTTATCACATCCTTGGGTTGATCGTTCATTTGCTCAGGATAACAAAGTTCACTTGAATGCTGATTTTCTCAAAGAATTCAAGTATCGCCATCAGTGGGTGGTAAGCAATAAGCATGTATTTAAGTTTAAACAGATAAAATTCGAAAGAACTTTCCAATTAAAGAAACTATTGTCGTACATTACGATTAATTTATTGACTGGTGTATACTATCGTTAATTTTATATTTTTTGGTACACTACACTCCACTACTGTTGGTGCTGCATATCCCGCTATAAGAAAAGTATCAGCATTTATATTAATGAGGCGTAACTCTTTTCTATTTGAATTTCGTAATTTTATGAATTTCATGACTTTCATAATTTCACTCTATCCAATTCGTATTCATCTCTATTCATCTCGCATTTTATGTTGCATGTATTTCTGTTCTAGGAAAGAAGAGTCTACGTTAAGTCAGCCAAGGACGAAGAGTACGTAACAGCCGGATACAAGCCGCGGGGTATCGACTTCTTTCTTCCGGATCCTTCACAATCTCAGTCATCGGTAACCGCCACCCTAACCCTCAAAATGGCCAGTTCCGCTGATCCGGTTCAAGCCGGTTTCAGCAGCGGTTCTCACGAACCAGAACCGGTACCGGAAATAAATGGAGACGAACCATTGTTGTCCCCAGTTTCCAGTGGAGGGGGTCCGGACCGAGAGGAATCCCCGAAACCGATGGAGGGAAGCGACAACTACCTATCACCGCCTCGTGAGCATCGATCAATCGAGGACGAATTGGCCAATCGAGTCCTGTCGGATATCAGCGAAGAAAGCTCGGAAGTTGAGTCGGAAGGAGAATTCGTGGGCGGTGAAATCAGCACTCCGGAAGAACCGGAAGAGGGCGAGAAAACACCGACGGGCGACGAAGAAACCGGAACCGCAACTGGAACAGCCATAGATCTAGGAAATCCCGATCCCCCTGGGGGATCAGCAGCTCAGATAACACCCGCTCAACCGTCACCCCTCACCAGAAGTGAGCACCATTCCAACATTCCTCCGCTGACCGTCGATATACCCCACAGTCCGCCCGGAGTCCCCGAAGCCGCGGCCGCCGGGAAGGACCAGAGACTCAGTTCCCTCAGTCCGCGGCACACCTCCCTTAGCCCGGGTCCGCTCAGTCTAAGCTCAGCCAGCTCAAATCTCCACTACAGTCCGGCCTCTCCGCGCGAAGTGGAGATGGCCGCTCGCATCCACAGCGGGCGCAGTTCCCGCTGTGATGATCTCAGTGATCACGCGCAGTACGAACGAAATGAAAAGACACCAGAAAGTTTCCAATCCGATCCGTTCAAGAGTCCCGAACCGCCGTCCGCCGTTTCCGAATTCGACTCCCTCATGTCCGAGGTGGATCTGGCCAAAAAGGAATTTCAGAGACGAATGAAGGAACTCAAGGAATTGAACGAGCGCCTGGAAAAGGCGGCTGACAGTGAGCGCCCAGCTGTACCCAACGATCAAGGCGCTACGGCGAACGGTGGCGATTTCGGGTCGCCTCGTGGTCGCCCCAGAAAGCCTGGCCCTGTTTACGACTTTGACGGGCCCCTTCATGAACTGCAGTTGGAAATGATGGATTGGTCCACCGACTATCAGACCGGCCCAGAAACCTACCTCCTTCAGCTCCGTGATGCGAGTCTTGCCGCCCGAATCCGCGAATATCGTCGAGAGGCCTTCGGAAGCAACATGTCTGACTATGTGGTCCGCGGGGCCCTAAATGAACTGAACAAAGATATAAGCATCAGGGAACGAAGAAGATACTCGGATCTCGTCAAAACTGACGCAGACTTGCAGGCGGCTGAGGCAAAATTCGCGGACCTCCTGAAGCACAGCAAAATAGAGGCACTCAGGAAAATGCGAAGAGCCAATGCGCCTACGACTGTGCTGAAGCCCCCTGAGGGAGCCTCTGAACAAGGTGAAAATTGGCAAAATATTGTTTTCTAGACTAATTTTTGTTTATGCATGTCAAACACTATGACAATAAAACTTGTTAGGAACTAGAGATGAGGACGAGCCGGACTTTTCCGGCTCGGCTCGGCTCGGCTCGCGAGAAAGTGAGGTCGGCTCGGCTCGGCTCGGCTCGCGGTCATACCCGGCTCGGCTCGGCTCGGCTCGGAAATATTTTGAAAATGGGTTCGAAAATATAGCAGGGAAATTTGGTCGAATTTCTATTTTTTGTTGGGGTCGGCTCGGCTCGGCTCGGCTCGGAGCTTCAGTTCTCCGGTTCGGCTCGGCTCGGCTCGGGAGAAATTGCTGCCGGCTCGGCTCGGCTCTGCACGGGACCCGCGCCTAGCCGAGCCGCGAGCCAAAATCCTCATCTCTATTAGGAACTGAACTATTAGCCTGAAAAAATTGGGACTACCGCACATTTTCAACCATAAAAAACTTAAGACTCCTCAAGCCGGTTTTATTTAATTAATAATTCAGTGCTTTGCTATTATATCGATAGTAGTAATTTTACCGCATAGCATAGCTATGCTGCATTTAATTCTTTTTTCTGTCGCCACAACATTCCTCCGATGAAAACTTTCATATTTTAGGCTATGCTCCAGTCTTTGAGACCCGAATGGGAGAAGCGGTTTTCGGCGAAAACGGCGACGTTTCCTTCCAGTGTCGTGTCACTGCCAATCCCCCTCCAGAGATTACTTGGTTTCGGAATGAAGCCCCTCTGGCAGAAACCCACCGAGTTTCTTGGTCTCAAGATGGGACCTGTCCCCTCACGGCAACCTTGACCATTTCCCCTGCCTACCTTACAGACGCTGGGTTGATAAAGTGCATGGCCAAAAATGAACATGGCGAAAGCTGGTGTGCTGCACGGTTGCGCGTTGGCGGTAATTGGATACATATTTGCTTAATTCTTGGTAATTTCAGGGCGAAAATTTAAGGGGCTAGACAATTCACAGTCAAAATATGCCAAGGGACAGCGCCAGAAAAATCAGATTGAAAGTAAAACTAACACAAATTTAAGATTGCATTACATTGCAATTACATTGCAAAAATGTTTCTTAAATATTTTCCAAAATTGTGGGCCTGGGCCCGGACTTTCTTGAAAATAATTTTTTCTTAAATTTCGCCCCTACTCAAATTTGAAGCGTAGATAAGATAAAGACCAAAAGCGGTACAGTAGGTACCCTTCTAGTATTCCCTAGAAGTAGATATACTTGTTAACGTATGCTAGTCAGCTACAGCTCATCTCGATTACACTATTTTCAATAATTGTTAAGTCGACTCTCCTTAAGCGTTAATTTAATTTTCCAATACTCACCAACGGTAAATACTATGTACTACTGTTTTGTATGATAGTGTTGAAATATCTTAATTTTTTCAGATCGGCCTGAACGTCCCAGTCGTCCAGACGTGGCCTTGGCATCCGACACGGAGGTCTTCCTTAGTTGGGATCCGCCAAGCCACACTGGTGGGACTGACATAGTTGGATACAAGGTGGAATATAGGAAAATCAGTAGGTTTCTATTTTCCGTTTCCCTTTTCTGGAATTCTTGACAGAATGCATTTTCTATTTCCTTACAGAGCAAGAAGTTAACAATGAAGGCGGAGAATCGATATATCTGAAGCTGCATGTGAACTATAAACTCCACCTGGGCTAATTCCGATTTTTATGGCGTTATTTTTGTTTTGTTTAGGTGAAAGCGATTGGTCCAGTTCCTGGTCTGTGTTGAGTAGCAACATTTCCGAAGAAGGTTTGGTCGTTCGTCATCTGGAATCTCAGGGAATCTACCAGTTCCGAGTTTTCGCCAGAAACAGCTTTGACTGGGGCGAACCTTCCTTGGCTTCTCGTATGATTCAGACCCATCCAAAAGGTATAACAGAATACTGTCGCTACACTTTGGCCTTTTGAATGAACATCACCCACTGCGCTTTTGAGTTTACATTGCAGGCGTCACAATATGCTGGAAATTTTTGGTCGGAGATTAGTTTTGAGACGCTTTACGTAGTGTTAATTGAATCACTGAAAGTAGCTTTAGAACTCTCGGTTATAATAGGTAACCTTCAAGCAGATATCCTAGTCTGCTATAGCATTGCTAGCGTATATTTGCTGAATAAATTGGATGCGTGTTAGAATACGAGTGAGCAATGGAATTTAAATTTTAGGACTATGTTGAAATCAGCAACTTCAACGAGTTCTCTAACTAGGCTTTAAAACATACCACACTAGGTTCTGCCTAGTTCCATCTGGGCAAATGTACTCATTTAAGCAGCGGTACAAAACACAAAAGCAGTGAATTAATGATTTGGTAATTGGATAAGTAAATTATGGAATTTAAATTTTAAAACTATGCGTCATTTGTCCTGCCAGCATTTTCTTTGTTTAGGTGCTCCAAAGCTGAACCTGGACCTGCTGAAGAAGGAGTTCAACTTCAACGTGGTGAGCGTTCACATCGGGTCCACGATGACGGGTTCCTGTCTCGGAGAGATCCCGGAGGACGTGAGCGAGGCCGCCACCTCCTCCAGATCCACTCCCTCCAGATACTCCCGGCTGGATCTGAATACGGCCGACGATCCACAGCATGACTTTCAGTTGGATTCAGAAATTTTTAGGTGATTGATTGATTGATTGATTGAATTATCTAGTGTATTTTTAGTACAGTAACCTTACCTATGAATCATATTAATATACAAATCAATGTGTTTGTGTAGCGGATTTGTTTCAGAGGCCAATTCTGTGTGGTTCGCAATGCCATCAATCTGCGCTCAGAACACTCTTCGCATTGTATTGCCAAAATCCTGCTGGCAGCGCCAGACTACAAAGAAGCCGCCATTCAAGAATACGAATCTCTTAGAAAAGTTCAGCATGAAAATGTGGTTGAACTTCTCAATGCTTACTTGAGGTAGTTTGCTGACTCTATGCGGCTGAGTGTATTTTCTTAAGTCAACACTAGAGCTCAATTTCTGCTGCTTCTGTCTTATTTTCATTTAGTTTTAGTGAAGCTTCCATGAATAATTTTGCATTTTAGGGGAGATTTTCTGCTGATGTTTACGGAGAAATTGGATGAAGATTTGTTGACCAGATTTACTCGATACGACTACTATACGGAGGATCATGTTGCCAAAGTTGCGGCCCAACTACTCTCCGCTCTTCAGTGGATTCACTTTCAGCGGTTAGTCACAACTCTGAAATCTTGTGATCTCGTAATATCAAAATATAGACATACCAAAACATTCCTGATCCAGACAATTCTACGTATCGGACGCCAAATTGTTAATGTCGTAAAGTGTTTTTTTACAAATCCAAATATATTCTGGTTCTTGGCAAAAACTGGTCAGAATAAACGGAAAAGCTCGGTTTGAGCTCGGTTGATAGTACGTAGCGGATTGCGAATTGAATAGTCAAGGAGAAAACGCATTTTAGCAATTCCTTGGTGCTTAGGTTTTGATTTTTACCAGACCAGACTAATATAATATTTTTTTACTAATATATTTTTATTTTTACAAAATTTTTACAAAATATTTTCACCAGACAGTTAAACAAAACTGATCAACTTTCCCGGTTCATAATCAAAGTCTCAGAACTTACAAAGTTCTCTCTTCCAGTGACCTGACAATACCGAAATGGAATCGTGAACACTGTGATATGAACTATGTATAAACGTACTTAGTTTTCAATTTACCGATTTTTTATTCTATTCTATTTTATTCTAATTTTATTTAGCTTGGTTCACTTGGACATCCAACCGGATAATTTGATGTTTTCCGGTCGACGAAGCTGGAAACTAAAACTAATCGATCTAGGCTCAGCAGTTCCCATAAATCCGGATCCGGAACAGGAAACAAAACCGGAACGGCACACAACCCTCCCTGAATATTCCTGTAATTTTGACCGAAATATTAAGGATTCAGTTTCAGCTTTTTGTTCTAGCCAAGTTTATTATTATATTATTATTATTATTATATCAAGAAATGTCAATATTTGGAAGAATTATGGCAACTAAGTAAAGCTGGAATATTTTTGGGACAACTAGATTTATTATTGCTATAAATAATAACTGCGATCAAAGCAAAAAACAATTTGCATTTTCATCAGCATTTATGCAAAAATATAATGTCATACATCCAACCTTTAGTAACTAGCTTTTATCGCTATGAAGAGTTATTCTGTTTCAGCACCAGAACTTGTGCAACACGGTTTCGTCGTTCCTTCCTCGGATGTCTGGGGCCTGGGAATTCTGCTTTATGTCTTGTAAGTTGGCAGGGATTTCAATTTTCGGAATTTCAGAGTTTTAATTCCTTCTGTTCAATTGGCAGTTCGCAGACACTTCAATGTTTGGTTCGCTGATTGCTAAACATAACTCAAAACAGGAATCAAGCCATCCTAGGTTTAAAGAGATAGCTTTTGCTATATTTGTCACATAACCATAGGTTAACGCATAGAGTCTGGGAAGTCCAAGACCCCCCACCCAGGACAAGGCAGGTACAAGTCCTACCGAAGGCGTTACAAGGGGTAACGAAAAAATGGCCAGAAAATGATTCCGGCTTTACCGGAATTTTTTACTTGTAAAGCTCCTAAGTTTTCGTGAACATTGGCCAACATTTTTAAATTTTTTCTAAAAATTGAAGATTTTGCTACAAATTTTGAAAAACCTTTTTCTGAGGCACATGCCCCTTCAAAAGTTTCTAGGGACAAGCGGCCAAAAACTTATTAAAAATCTATAGAATTGTAAAGATACCGCGTACCCAGGACACCTAGTCATTGGATGATTGTTCCTTTTTAGACTGAGCGGTTTTCACCCGTTCAGCACCGAAGAAGACACAGACGAGCAGATCGTCAGAAACATTATCCAGAATAAGCTGGATCTGAACTATTTCTACTCCAACGTCTCGGAGGAAGGCCTTCAGTTTGTCACCTGGGCCCTCAAAAAACACCCTGCGTAAGGATTTTATAAGATTATTATAAATTATAATATATAATTGTATAATATTCGCCCATGTCAAAATAAAAGTTTGAACCCCAGAACCCCCGTCAGAAAAAAAGGAGGTTCTCAAATTTTTTATGCGTTTGTATCCAGGACTTTGATTTGTATGTGACTACGTTGCGGATCCTTTCTTGCAACAGGCACTTCCGCAGACATGATATGTTTGTAATACGTGTATAAGTATCCCAATCATCAAATTTGTAGCATATAAGCGGGGTGTCCCCGGGGGGGGGGTCCTACTGGCTTTTCTCATAAATTTAGACTAAAATTTGTGTATATGCTATGCTACATTCAATATCCACAATGGGTATCAATCGAAGGCTGACGACAAGAAGAACAAGTTCGTCCCACATATAAGTCCAGGCGACGCACACATGTTTTGGTATACCCGGACTCCAGGACCCTCAGAACTTCCAGCAAACACAAAACTAAACGGAGGAGGATCTTGAAAAAATTTCAGAACCCCTATCAAAAATTTGAAACTAAATATATGCAATTACGGATAAAATCTCTTCGAAAAGTTAAGAACCGCCAGAACCCCAATCAAAAATGAAACTAAACATAGTTATAGATCAAATCTCTACAAAAAATTAAGAACCCCCAGAGCCCCAAGAACCCCATGAAAATAAAAGTGACGTTTATCTTGACATGGGCCAAATAGTCGATTGTATAAGTGCAGATGGCATGATCACAGATGACATACAATAATTTTTTGTTACAAATGTAGAATGATGTTGGTTTATGTGTTGGAGAGTCTGAGAACTTTGTTTAATTGAATCTTGCCGCAACATCGAAAGCTTTTTCCGATTCTTAGATACTTAAAAAATTAATTTGCCTAATTTAATTTATTTCGTTTCAGAAATAGAATGACAACAGAAGAAGGTTTGCAGCATCGCTGGCTGCGAATGCACGATGCGATGTTGCGCAGACGAGAAAACATCAAATTCTCATCAACTCGACTTCGGATTTTTGCTCGACAATACATCACCAAAAAGATTACCACTCGATCCACCAATAACCAACTACTTTCGCTCTACGGCGGAAATGCAGCGTAACTGCGAAACTGAACAAACGTCTAAACTTGCTTGCGAATCTACTCAGGTCTCGTTACTGAGAAATTCTGTGTGTTGCCCTGCAGCGGGCGGCTTCCCTTTTGACAGCTGAGGAATTCGCGTTGTGATCAGAAAGATGTGATATTGACAGTAATCGATCCTATCAAGATTGATTGATTGATCGGTCTGAAAATTCTGCTCGACCCGTTAGAGCAGCAGCAGTTTAAATAATCTGATGTAACTTTTGTATATACAGGCTTTCGAGACAATCCGATGCTGTTATTAACATAATTCACTCGACCTGTGCAATCGACAAATTGAAATATTTAAAATTTATTTAGAAATTATTTTCTATTGGACCTTTCCATTATCTATTATCTATAATTTCCTATGTTAAACGCAGCATCTTTGTTCTCTTGAAAGGCTGTGTCGGCGTAATTTATATTGTTCACATTTGAGAACTACATTATGTTTGGTAGAATGTTAGACTTTCTATCCTGTTAATTCGAATATGCTTGTACTGTTTTGTTCTGAGATCTAGTCACTGTAGTTTACTGTTTTTATTGTTTTACTTAACCCTGTTTTAGATTATTTAAGAGTAAGAGTTTCAAGTGTTGTTTGTTTGTTTGTTTGATTGGGTTGCATCCGAAACCAGCATGGGGCATTCCTTTGATCTGAACTTGGAACAAATGGGGATTTAAATTATCATTTATCTACTACGAAGACTGAAAGAAAGATATAGCGCTTTAAATTTTTAAAAAATAAATATTGATACACCTAAAAATTAGAGCTTGTTTTCTTATGAACTCCTATGTCATATTAGCACAGGTTATAATGCGTTCTAGAACATTTTCTTAATTTTTAAGAACATTATGGTTTAAGAACATAATCATATCTACTTACACTGGTTCAAATTCATCACTAGAACAAGTTATTTTCAAAATTTTTTGGTGTGCTATGCCAAATTAACTTCTTTAAGTCGTTAATTTATCAAAATGTAGACACGTCCGGTTCAACTGATGTCCATCCCATCCCAACGACCAATCAGATTTGGGGTAATGTGTTTGGTTTGGTACAGAGCTCGATATCTGAATATTGAATTTGTATACTGAAGGATCAAACTAGCACTCCAAACCAGGAAACACTTCCAAAACGTAGAAAACTAGGTAAGAGTTTCAGTTTAAAATTCTAGGAAATTGTTGAGAAAATGTTTCTGAAAGTTGATACCATTAGGTGAAACTAATCAAGCTGTACAATCATTTAATAATACACAGCGTTCAAACCCTACTACACCTAGTGTTAATAAAAGAATAATTTATTAAATTAAAACTTTTACGACAACACTAGGAATGTCTTCTGCTGGCAAGATATCTCGGTTTCGGCGCAGTCTGAACCAATGGCATAACACTGTGACAGCCGACAGTAATTTCTATATAATCTCTTTGGTATTGATACACTCCAGTTTCGTCACAATAGTGACGTCGAAGGACGGGGAATTCGCGTCGAATCGGAGCGCAGTCAGCGGCAATCGGACCGCGAGAGTGCCGACAGAGGCAGCGAGCTTCAGAAATCAGTTTCGGCTCTCGGGACTCGTCCCGATTTATGACCCAATCCCAAGGGCAGAAGGATCGTTCCATCAGAGTAGTCAGCTGTGGGCCGTAGGGCGGCTGGGCACAGATGGCCGACTCCTCACCTGGCTCCAGGATCAGTTGGTCGAATTCAGTTGACCGATCGGTCGATTTGACCGAACGATTGCTGCGGGCAGTCATCAGCTGCAGCGTTTCTTCGCTGTCCAGCTGGGAATCTCGAACCCAGTTGGTCAATAGTTCAGGCAAATCGGGCGGATCCTGGCATCCGCTTCCGCTAATCCATTTTCGAGATGCCGAGTTGTCCGGAACATGAAACAGCCAATCCTTGGGCCAATTACGATTCTGGCGCCATTTCAGCACAGGCGAGGCCACGATTAGGCAGGAGATCAACCAAGCATAGACTATTACCTAAAACAAAAAATATACATTAAAGAAGAATTAGGTCTAGGAAACTGTTTATCTTCATATCAAGCATTTTCTTGAATGTTGTGTTTTCTGTTACAGAATAATGCAGTTTAGTTAGATAATTTGAGATCCAAGGTCAAGAGAACAATCCAACACTGCGTATGTGTATCAATGTTTAATATCAATTCTTCTAAGCGCTAACTTTGATTGTCAACGTATATATATGCCTTGGGTTCAGATTCTGCCCTCCCCAACCACTTAAATCCTTAAAACTTGACCGAATTTAGCTAAAATTTTTCATGGGTATATTTTCGATCACGCTGTTCAAATATATATCGCAAAAATTTTGATTTCGCAAAATTCAATTTTTTCGGTTCGCTGGGGGAGGACCAAGGGGAACCGAAAAATTTTTGTCTTCGAATTTGCTGAGAAGCTGTATATGTGGGTTTTTGGGTCGCTGAACACTATTCTGTAGTTAGTTTTTCGATTCAGGTTTTCGTTAGTTCGGTATAAACTAAAGTTGTAAGCTTAAGTTGTAAGCTTAAGATGTAAGCTTTTGCTGAGCTAACGAAAAGCTGAATCGAAAAATGGACTTTAGACTAGGGTTCAGCGGCCCCGAAAATCCACATCTACAGCTTTTCATCAAAATCGCAGACAAGAAGTATTTCGGTTCCCTTGGTCCCTTGGTAGCCCCCTTGCGCATCGGAAAAATATCGAATTTCGCAGAATCGAAAAAATTTGCGCTATTTGAGCTCAGCGTGGTCGAAACCATACGCATGACAAATTTTAGCGCAATTGGTCCAGTTTTAAGAGTTTTGAATGTTGGGAGATCGAGACAAGACCAGACATGTGCAGGGGGGTGACAAGTTTTTGGCGGAGGGGGTGAACCGGCGGCCGAATTTTTGCAGTTTTGTGCTCGAAAACGGGAAAATTTGGATCCTGGGTAGCCGGTAGCGTGAGGGACCCCTCTGGGGAAGTGAGGTCCAGGTCTGGGGGGGTGGATGGTGCGCTTCAAATTAACGCTAAGACCAAATTATACAATTGAAGCTAAAAATTTGCTTTAGAGAATCCGCTAGACCTTCATGTTCAATTTGTTTCTGGAATATATCGAGTAACTTTTCACGAAAAACGAGTTGTATAATGCGATCAGCAGCATGTTGCAAACAGCATAACTCTGCCGAAGGAATACAAAGATACATACCCAATATTCCAAATTGTATTCTTACCTCAAATATTAGAAGCATAGTAGATCTGACGTTTGGTTAGTTGATTCAACAGACTACAGAAGACTAATCAAAATGAGGTCACAAGTAAGACTGCATCGTTTTCGCTTCGCTTCTTTTCCGAAGTGAGAAATGTGCCCAGAGTAACCCAGAGAAAGTCAGACACTCATATAAACCACTGTACGAGTTCTTCCTACTTTAAACTTTTGTACATAGTTCGTCAATTCAAAGTGTGATAAAACCTAGTACTGTACTGGGTACCAATGTACAGATTACTACAAATTGCTTAGTACTCTAATTTTTTTATTAGAGGGGGCGATTTTTTTGCGGAAACTGATCTGCAGCAAATAAAATAAGTATTAATAAAGAAGAACACAAGCTATAATTCACGGTTGTTGTAAGATTTATTTTGAAATCAACTATTCGTTAAAATTTAAAATTTTTCACGCCCCCTCCCTTCCACATAGTTATTTGATTACGTAATTTCTCCCATTTATTAAGGCAGTGACAGCAACAGATTATAAAACAGCTTTCACTGTCAATCAACTTAAACTTTCGACAGTTGATTTGGTTTTTGGAAAAAACTTGCAGAAAAAGGAAATTTAATTTTTAGGTGACAGCAGGAACAGGCAAACGTTGAAGTCAGTGACCTAACACTTTCCGTAGGTGTGACCTTATTCTAAGCTAATTTCATTATCTACCACAGTAGTTTCATTGAATTGAACAGTTGAATTATAATAATAAAATTGCAATTGCATTATAAAAGACATCATGCCGTTGAGCCCCTGACACTCAAATAGAAAAAATATCTGTTTACTTACTTCCCCTTACTTACTCCTTACAACTAATATTATTATTAGCAATAAATAATAATGTTAAGTTTTAAGAGCATACCTGGGCCCTGGAGCGAGCTGGTTCGCGAAAACTCTGTTGAAATTGGGCGCACCTTCAAAATAAGTATAACTTTAAATTGCTATTGTAAAAAGTCGTTGTAGAATTTTGAAAAACATCTGCGAACAAATAAACTCGGTACCCGCCACATCAATTGCCCAAGACAACCTAGAAAACATTGAGTGCTAATAAGTCAACTATTGTACAGTTACAACGGTCCAGTTACAAGTTGATTGAAATGTGATAATGTCAAACCGTACATTTCGTTGTCAAACTTTTCTTTTTCCACGACATTCTTACAACTAGGCTACTGCAGTTCCATGAAAAATATGCAAATTAGCCTACTCAATGTTGAAAGAAAAGGCGAATTTCGTTAGGGAACCATGAAGGCAGATATTGTAGTGTTTACATTTTTGGCAATCCATCTCATCCTATTCATCACATTGTCTGAAGGTTGGAATCTTTTGTGACCAATTTAAGTTATAGTTTAATTTAAATTTAACAGATTTTATTGTTAATACAAAATAAGCAGTTAGGATCAGTTCTATTTGCATGGGGATCACCACAAGTAATTGTGTATTGTTTGAACGGTATAACGTTGGACAGTTTTCATTGTTTGGGTTCAAACCGAACAGTACCGTAAAAACGTAAACAGTGTACTCTTATGTGAGCATCTATCCTGAGCTAATCAACCGTCCACCGCGGCTTTTGGACTATTTACCTCTGCCTTAATTTTGCTTCGTCTGCGATAATCCAATAATCTCGCTGAACGAATTGAAACCCGTTCCCAGGAGTCATTCTTGGGCGTTTCAAGAAAGGGTGGAGTAGAGTAGAGTAGAGTTAACATCACTTGTTTTAAGTCGTTCTAACTCCACTCAAGCGTCTAGTTTCCCTCTTTTAACTTTCATGAAAAGGATCGAGTTAATTTTAACTCTACTCTACCCTTTCTTGAAAAGCCCATAGCTTACTATTCAAGTTTTGTTCTAGACTATAATTGCTTAATTAATGTAACTAATTGTCTATTATTTATTTTGTTTAGCCAAAGCCGCCAAATCCGCTTCAGCTCAGAAACCGTCATCAGCTAAGCAGAAGCAGTCTTCATCCAAGGGGCGTCATGGAGCGTTACAAAAAGCTAAGTCATCAAAACCTGCCATAAAAGAGGTTGTAAAAGCATTTCGTAAGGTACATACTGCATTGATGTTTTCGTTGCAACCACGTAAAAATAAATAAGACCAGCAAACACACGTAAAAGGACGGTGGCCTTAAATTAAATTCTAGACTTAAATTAGATCTAATGGTTGATAATTTGTTAGTTATTTTTATTAATTAATTTTAACTTTAATTAGGTTAATGCAATTAAAAAACTAATTCGACAACTCTGTAGCATTTTTCTGCTCTTCCGAATGATATAAAAATTGTTGCACAATGCAAAAATTCGTAGGAATGTACATAGTGTGCAACAATTTTTATATCATTAGAAAGAGCAGAAAAATGCTACAAAGCTGCTGATTCAGTTTTTAATTGGATTATGCTAATTAAATTTATAATTAATTAATTAGTTAATTAAAATAACTAATAAATTAGCTACCATAAGCCTTGGGCTATTGGGCCAATCAGCGAGCAGACACACGCTTATACGCAAGCGCGTAATTAGTGCAAGGTGGGACCTTCCGGAAGTTAGGGGGATCCCGAGTTAATGAACCGATCATACCTAGCATGATTTGTACATGCTAGTGTAAGAGTTTCTTAATCTTATCTACATATTATGTACTCTTGACCGAACCATATAATTTTTATACCGCCAAAAAGGTCTAGTTCTCGCAACTTGTAGATATAAAAATTATTACTGTAAATACGACTTTCCCAGCTCAAGCAATATTTAAAATGTCGAAAACGCCCGTTTTTGAAAAATGTCAACGTGTCACCCACGTGTTTACACGCGGAGAAGCCCGCTCCCCGCCCTAATGTTCGAGCATATTGCAAGCTTAATACATTAGCAAGCAAGACAATGGCAATTGCCGTTATTCAGGGTCAATCAGCTTCTCCACCCCCAATAAAGTTTGAACACAGCCTTACTGGAATACTAGCTGAGGTGAGGTCACTGAAAAAGGAAAATTTTGCATTGCTAGAATGACGAATTTTTAAAATTTTTATAAAATGAACTTGATATTGTATAAAGCAATTGAATAAATGTTTCTTAATATGATAATTTGATGATTTAATAAAATGATAATTTTTCTACTTTAGGTTAATCAGAGGAAGGGCGCGACGGGAAGAGATTTTTTGACAAGTCAAGGCGGAGGTCGGGCACGGATTGACAGGCCTTTTCATGAAGAAAATACTCTCGCATTTTTCCAAGGAAATGCAACCAAAAATATGACGAACTAACAGTTCCAAAAAGGAGACTTAATACTTCGAGTGAACCCTGCTTTATTTCCGATTTTTTGGATGAATCCCTTCTGTGAAGAGGAAAACTTTTTACTTGTGAATACTTAAGCCATTTAAGCCATTTTAGCATTAATGAGTTTTAAGAGTTTACATGTTCTTTGCTTCAGTAATAAATTGTTTTAGTCCAGCGGTATACTCTGCCGATTATAATCGTTTTTGACCAACAGATTATTTTCAGTACTCTCTTATCTGACCAAGGGGAAACTGTGAAACATTCACTTAGGTAAAGCTGCTCATAAAGGAAACTCCAATAAGTAGGTAATGGAGTGTCGGTCCTTAACTATGAATTCACCGCCTGCCTGAAACCTGAAGCCAGGAATGACAAATCAAATTTTGTTTTAGCTGCGGAAGGTAAGGCCAGCTCTTAAAGTCGCACTTCCCTTACATTCAGTCCACTTTGGAAAGCTACAACTTACTCAGTATTGAGAGCCATGAATTAAATCACATATCACACATCACACAGTCGTCGACGCTTCCAAATGTTAAGTTGCATTCATAAGTCCTGGCGCTAGCAGACGCGCGTCGGCGCGCGTGTGTAAGCGTCTGCATGCGTTGTGAGCATATGCACGCGTCATAATTTTAAACGGTTAACACGGCATGTTACAAACTAAGGCGTCGACGCGCGTTGACGTGCGTCTCAATGCGTTCGCGACTATGAATATACCTTAACATCTCGCCTGGTCCCATGTTACCACTAGAATTGTCTATGTACGTCAACCCGCCCATTTGTAGGAGTTAACATCGAACATCGAACACGTCAACGCACGTTGATGCGTAGGAAATTATATTAACGTTTGTATACGCACGTCGGCGCGCGTCGCCACGCGTACACCTGCGAACATGACTATGACCTTAATAAGACTACTCAAATCGAAAACATTGGTTATTATTTTTATCAGATAAAGTTTCTTGAACACCCTGTGTCAGGCCCTAATGGTTGACGGTATTGTTTTAAGTATCAGTTTTTTTATTCAGTAATTTATCAGTTAAACAGCAAGTCAGTGTAATACTGCAGCTGAGTGACCAGAGTAGTTTGATAACAAGTCGATGTTCTTGGCACACTCCAACGGTCGGCTCTTTCAAAGTTCGATCTTACTATCTCAAAATAGGGTCCGTCGGATAGTGTGAATGTTTTCAATCGAAGACATCGAAGTCTCAGCAAATCGATGAATTTCGATGACCGATCAGAAAATCGCAAAGTATCAGCGTCCCAACGAATCTAAAACAAATTTGTTGCTCCATTTATGTTACCGTTTTCGTCATCTTTTTTGGATTCTTAATTCTTAATAGATATATCTTCCGTCCGATTTTGGAGTGCTTGAGCTGTGTAGTGACTCCTTTCATTTATTATACAACGTATATTAATAAACATTTTGCCAGCAAAACAAGAGATTACCTAGTATAGCTATATATTGTTAATGCTGTCAATTACCTCAAGTCGTTCTAAATCAAGAATTAGATCTGAAATTACAACCAATAACTGATCAATTAAGATTCTGGATTCCACCTTTCGACAGCAGGTTGGTTCAACGCCCATTACCAAAATCCTAAAAATGTCTTGGAATTGTAAGACAGTTTTTACCTTGCCAAGTTTGTGCAAAATAAGAAAATAAATTTAACATCAAACTTTTTTAATTTTAGCAAGGAAAATTCAAATAAATGATAGCAGTCAAAGCTGCAAATCTGAAAACCGTCAGCGACGAAATTAGTATCAGAAAGTATCACACTGGCTTTCATTTTAGTAAAATATTTTAACGGTTTGTAAAACTGTACTGTATTGTATGTACAGTACTGTACATTGTACGAAAACACGCTATTGATCAGATCAATTTATTGATCAAACTATTGCAGTCAACATGGAGAAGATTTAGAGAAAACTTCCTACTTCAAATTAGGAATATAGGGGAAAACAGCCATCCAGAAAGTTTCCAACAGAATTGCGTTTCCTCCTAAATTCAGTCCAATCAATTGTTTTCCGATTTGTTCCAGAAACCTCGTCAACGCTGCTGGACTTAGGCAGTCAGACGTGTTCAAGTCAACGGACCTCAGATTGGAAGTGGCACCACTTTCTAGCCATGAAATAAGAACCTGTAAAGAATAGTGATTGGTAGATAAACACACTGATGATAGGACGCAGGGCAGACAAAATAACTTTTGGAGTAGTGCGAGCAATTATAATTAACAATTAATTAACAATTAATAGTTAAGCAAATTAACAAAGTCGTGTTTTCAAGCTTTAACATAAGAATAAGTTGGCTTTTGACAAGGGTTTGTCTTCACTTAGGTTTACGCAATTACGTTCGTAGTGTGAAAAGCATGTCAAGCAAACTGGTAATAGAGAGCCTGTCTGTTGTCACCCTGTAATATCTCTCTGTTTTTTTCAGGGCATTTTTCGTCACCTCACTACAAAGTGTGCCACTGTAGATGTGCGAAACAACCGACGTTGATGCAAAAAACTTTGGTCCATGCGAAAACTACGCCCTTGGTTTGCCCTTTATGCATACTTGATCAGTGAAGTGTTCCAAATAACCAGCCGAAAGCCACCGAAGCTTTGGTGAGCGAGTCAAAATCAGAAGTATGCATTCCGAGTACAAATCTGTCGCGCTGATATTTAGTTCTTCGATTTCTACGAGCTGCCATGGAGCCGCTGAGCAGTATTGAGACTCCAGGACTAAAACAAATTAAATAAAAACGAAAAAAATAAAAATGATAAAAAATAATGATAGAAACGATGAAAATAATGAAATATAAACGAACAAAAATTTTGAAACATTCATCGTATTGGTTATTCATTTGCTTTTAAATGAATGGTGTAGTTGAGAAATTACATTGAAACGACATCTTTATAATGAACTCACAACATTGTTCCATGAGAAGGCATTTTATTTTTCGACAACGTTCGAGAAGAATCTTTAGGGACGAGCCGGTATATTTTTGGCAAAAACTGACGGACAGACACTCGATGTGAATGCAGCTGGCTGAGAGACCCTCAATGTGGTCGTCGGTGAGAAACATTACCTTAAGTATAAATGCGATATAAAATTGAAAAAAAAATTTGAATAAAATTGAAATACAATAAATATGAATGTGAAATGAAACTAAAATAAAAGAAAGCATTTGTTTAATAGGCATCGATTCAGCATGCCATTGCCACGTAAATATATTTGCATTTAAACAGTAGCTAGCTTGTTGTAATGAAAACCTCGGTGACCAATGCCTACATTCACTGAAGGTATTCCGGTTTATCAGGCTTGACTTGGTACCTACGAGACTTTCCTTTTATTTCATACATGTGCCGAAACACAACAGTTTTGTGATTATTCTAAATCAAAACACTACTCACCCCGAAAAAGTTCACGACCGTCAGATTTGGAGTGAATGATTTCAGTCGATGTATGCTGATCACTTCGTAGGCTGATTCATCTTGAGCTGTCAGATTTTCAAATGTACCTATCAAGAATTGTTTTCAGATTGAATACTGATTTTTATAATGTTAATATTAATATCAATTAATAACTGTCCAAATTTCTCAAATCTAGGACTCCTGCTGGAGGCAGTAGCCCTCTAAATATGTAACGTATTTTGAAAGGTTAGTTCACATTTCGTTATGTTTCGCTGCCTGGAAGAGGTTAGTTCTAATATTAATAAAGTTGAATGCTGAAGTACAAGAGTCACCACAACTTCGTCAGTTGAACATAATTGTACTTCACACTACCTATCAGATGAAGCACTTCCAGTGAGCCGATCGCAGAGCAGATTTTTCTGGCAAAATTTTCTAGAAAGATTACTTCCGACAAACAAATGATCAGGGTTCTCAGACGTGCTGGAAAGGCGCTCAGATCTTGAAAATCGTGCAACTGAACAGCTCCGGTGAAATCTGATACAAAAATAATATCACAGTAGCCAAAGTAAAATTAAAAATAACTTTTCGATAATTTAAATTTGATAATATTTGAACTAGTTAATTAAATCAGACCAAATTTATTTCCAAAAATATCTGTAACCTAAAGTTAGATGTCTCAATTTTGAGCATTTGTTGGCGAGCTCCTGAAGCACAGCCGGAGTGATCAATTCTATTGGCAGTTCGATTAGTCTAAGACTGGAGGCGAATCGAACACTAATCAAAGCAATGATGTCATCAATTGATCGGACCTGCAATATTTCCAAAATTGGCGAAAATTGTGTTTATGATATTTAAAATCATCAGTGTGCTACAGTGAAACAGATATAGGTACAATCAAGAGTACACAATATAAGAGTGCGACAGCTGGCCAGCTCTCTGTTATCAGAGCAAAAACTATGCTCATGCTCTGTTCGCTAACGACTTACTCCCTCCCCAAATTGGACCCCTGTCAACAAAGCGAATTCGCCCGCTATGTTTGTGTTGTAAAGTTCGAAACAGACACAAACTACTACTTACGTACTGCTTGTGTTTTCGAGCTTAAGGGGGGGGTCGCCGGGTACCAAATTTTATAGTCACCGATTTCGCTCATTTTCGGGTGTAATATACCCCCATATGTGTCCAAAAACAAGACACATTTTTAGAGTCAAGGGTCAATCCAGTTAAGAGATATTGCAGTTCAAATCCCTACAATTTAGTATTTACGTCACTATGCCTCGCTAAGGGCTTCGAAGACGTGTACACATGGGATGACAAAAGACTACGGTATGGTCAATGCATCAAATTGAAGCCTCTATCGTGGGCTATTTATTGCTGTGCAAATGACAATGATACGTCAAGCAACGAGCGAGAAACGGCGTTTGAACCATTTGATCAAGCTCCTTCCGACTGTTACTACTTCAAACTTTAATGCTGCTTAACTTTCTCATACTGCTTTGTAGAGACTTGGTGCAAGAAGATAAAATGTTCAGGACATTGAGAGCTTCAATTTGATATAAAATTTGGCCGTATTTGAAAAATTTGAAAATTTGCGATTTTTTGACTCTAGGCCTCCGTCATCGGACTAAGGCGCATCCACAGTTAAACACCAGCAATTGCAGTTAAATGTAGCACACATCTTCCTATCATATGTGCAAACTGGCACACCGAATTTGGATTAGAATAGCTCGGCTTTCACCCGACTTATGGACCATTATATCAAAAAAATTGAGAAAATGACGTATTTTGAGGCACAACGCCAACGCGGTAACCAAAAGTATGAACTATCCACAAGTAACACCATGGATTTTGCGTATGGAAATTGAACCTCTATTTGTGTACACAGTTAATATCTATGCGCGAAATCTGTGCAGTAAACGGTTAGTTCGAGCCACGACGAAACATTTCTTTGGTGACGTTTTTGTAAGTCAAATTTGTGCAAAAACCGGCTTCACCCAAATTTGAATATTTTTAGAAAATCGCTGAGCTAACACAAAAATACCTCATATAGATATTAACACGCTACCTAGTCCAGATTAACATTTTGCCCAGCTATAGCTCGTTTTCTCTTGCACAGCGCTCAAACTTTTGGTTACCATCAAAATTTTCCTAACTTTTTCATTTTTCCCTGGGTCCAACACATGCCGGGGCCACCTTTGTAGGACTATTGTGAATTATAGGGAAAGTTTTGCATCAAACGCAACTGTCTTGTTTTGGGGACCCATGGGGACTACAAAATATGTGAAAATGAGAAAAATCGGAGATGGTCGAAAATTCGCGACCCCCCCCCCCCCTTAACACATAAACGTAGAACGAGTGTAGATACCCCCCCCCAGCCCAAAATTTTGATTTTTTGACCAATAACTTTGTAATTTGGTGTGGGCGCCTCCTTCCGTCGAACCTTTACAGGTTAACAATAATTTAATATTGTCATAATTTTATTAGTGTATAGTCTGATACTCTGATGAATTCAAAAATTCAAAAATTTTTAAATTTTTAAAAAAAAAATTTGCTGAAAACTTGCATACAGGGTTTTTTCTGGGGCGCTGATCACGTATCTGAAATCCGTTTTTCTATTCAGCTTTGAGCTAGCTCAGTCTAAGCTAAAGTTGTTAGAGCTAAAGCTAAAGCTTATGATTTAAGCTTATTCTTCTAGTATGCACCCACACCAAATTTGAAAGTTATTGGTCAAAAAATCAAAAGTTAGGGCTGGGGGGAAAGCGCAAGAGACCCGGAGAATCTTTTGCCTGGTGACCACTTCGAGGAATGGAAAGAATGGCGCCTCCTTCCGTCGAACCTTTACAGGTTAACAATAATTTAATATTATCCTTATTTTATTAGTGTATAGTCTGCAATAAAAATACCGCTAATCCTCCATACTCTGGTCGAAGAGATACCACAGACTAAAGCTTCGGATCGTAGGCGATGGTTTTCCATTTACGACAAACGTGAGAACAATTCAGCAGATCTTTCAGCGTTAGATAGGAAAAAATTTTCAGCAGAACTTTGTCAGGAAACTTATCTGCGTGCTAAAATTAACTAATCAAATCAAATGTAAATAATAACAAAAGCAGTGAATGTATTACAATTCTTATCATGAAAATCTTTCTAACATTACATCGATTTGACTGTAGAAAAGAAATTCAGCGATTCTGTTAAGCA
>JASAND010027687.1:0-22392 GCA_030248195.1 Trissonchulus latispiculum
ATGGACTGTTCCCGAATGGTTTATAGCACCGTGGAACCATTATGATTGTAGTCATTGAACTTATCGTAACTGTATTTATACATGGTATAATATGTAGTCACTTGTAAACCCTGCTGTATATTGCTTGAAATAAACATTTTCCGCCAGATACACTGGCTAGAGAATTTTAAATTCTCTTTTCATAAAATACTAACAACTAACCTCAAATAAACAAACTGTTCATGTTCATCACAAATTGTTAGCCACGTACAGAGCGGAGCTCAGGTTGCAGAGAAAAACTAAACTCATGTTTGAATTCTACATGCCTGAAAACCCTATTCATAAATTTTTCCCACTTAAAATAGAGAATTTTCAAATTTAAGCTTGGGTCAGCCATGGTTCCGGTCGAGGGCCAAGCACAGGACGGAGCTTAGCTAATAGAAGAAAACTAAGCTCATATTTGAATTCTACATGCCCAAAAACCCCCTATCTAAAGTTTTCCCGTTAAAAATCGACAAGTTTGAAATTTAAGCTTGGGTCAGCCACGGTTCCGGTCACTTGCAGCACGGAGCTTAGGCTGCAGAGGAAAACTAAGCTCATATTTGAATTCTACATGGTCGAAAACCCCCTAGATAAACTTTTCCCGTCGAAAATTGATAATTTTTAATTTTAAGCATGGGTCTGGCATGGTTCCGGGCGAACAGAAGCTGAGCCGCTTACACCACCCCCACCAGAGCCTCCCGGCCTCTTTACACCGCCACCCCCACCAGAACCTCCCGGCCTCTTTACACCGCCACCACCACCAGAACCTCCCGGCCTCTTTACACCACCAACCCCACCAGAACCTCCCGGCCTCTTTACACCACCACCCCCACCAGAACCTCCCGGCCTCCCGGCCTCTTTACACCACCACCCCCACCAGACGTTACGTCTGGTGCGGACCTATTACTACTTTCAGGCGTAGATTATCTTCGAAGTTTGAATTTGAGTTTGAGTTGAGTTCGAACTTTACAGAACGCTGCAATCATTGAACTTATCGTAATTGTATTTATACCTGGTATAATATGTAGTCACTTGTAAACCCTGCTGTATACTGCTTGAAACAAAATTTTTCCGCCAGTTCGCCTGGCTTAACGTTATCTCTACAACAATCATGGTTACGGTCACGTACAGGTTGGAGCTTAGCTATTACAAGAAAACTAAGCTCATATTTGAATTCTACATGGTCGAAAACCCCCTAGATAAACTTTTCCCGCTTAAAATTGAGAATTTTCAAATTCAAGCATGGGTCAGCCATGGTTCCGGTCGAGGGTCACTTGCAGCGTGGAGCTCAGGTTGGAGAGAAAAACTAAGCTCGTATTTGAATTCTACATGCCCAGAAACCCTATAGATAAGCTTTTCCCGTTAAAAATAACGAATTTTCCATTTCAAGCTAGGGTCAGCTATGGTTCCGGTCTAGGGCTAGATACAGCACGGAGCTTAGGCTGTAGAGGAAAACTAAGCTCATATTTGAATTCTACATGCCCAAAAACCCTATAGAAAAGCTTTTCCCGTTAAAAATAACGAATTTTCCATTTCAAGCTAGGGTCAGCTATGGTTCCGGTCTAGGGCTAGATACAGCACGGAGCTCAGTTTGTAGAGGAAAACTAAGCGCATATTTGAATTCTACATTGTCGAAAACCCTATATACAAATTTTTCCCGTCGAAAATAGAGAAATTTTAATTTAAGCTTAGTTCCGAGCCTCCCGAGCCTCCTGAGCCTCCGGAGCCTCCTGAGCCTCCTGAGCCTCCTCCTCCTCCGCCAGAGCCTCCGGAGCCTCCTGAGCCTCCGGAGCCTCCTGAGCCTCCTCCTCCTCCGCCAGAGCCTTCTGAGCCTCCGGAGCCTCCTGAGCCTCCGGAGCCTCCTCCTCCTCCGCCAGAGCCTCCGGAGCCTCCCGAGCCTCCCGAGCCTCCTGAGCCTCCTCCTCCTCCGCCAGAGCCTCCTGAGCCTCCGGAGCCTCCTGAGCCTCCTGAGCCTCCTCCTCCTCCGCCAGAGCCTCCGGAGCCTCCCGAGCCTCCCGAGCCTCCTGAGCCTCCTCCTCCTCCGCCAGAACCCTCCTGAGCCTCCGGAGCCTCCTGAGCCTCCTGAGCCTCCTCCTCCTCCGCCAGAGCCTCCGGAGCCTCCCGAGCCTCCCGAGCCTCCTGAGCCTCCTCCTCCGCCAGAGCCTTCTGAGCCTCCGGAGCCTCCGAGCCTCCGGAGCCTCCTCCTCCTCCGCCAGACGATACGTCTGGTGCTGACCTATTACTACTCCTGAATAATTTTTGGAGTTGGACTCTTTAAAATTCACAGAAATTGTTAAATTTTTCTTAATTTTAAGGTTTTGAAAATTTTTCCAAAAGGATCTGCTTAAACAATTAAATTAGAAACTTACAGTTTTAGTCAAAGTGAGCATTTCCTCCTTCTCGCTGAGAGGATCCGTTTCTGCCCGTCTGCAGGCTCTACAGTCTGGTCCGCCCCATCGCCCACACCCTATCCTATAATTTCAGAGGTTTCCAAAGCCTGTTAAGATGTAAATTTAGATGATTTGTTCAAAAGTTAAACGTTTAAGAAACCAGTACAAGTGTGTTGATGCAATGCTGAAAAGAATTGTCTGTATGAATGTGCAGTTTTGTTTTTTAATTTGAAATATACTGATTGGATCAGACAATCTCGTGGATACGCAGTGCAGGGACTTTAACAACAGGAAACTTCTCTCAGGTGCTCAAAAAACTACTTTAGCCATTTCAATTGAAATATTGGAAGAAAGCTATAGAACAGATTAGACCATTAGTCCCACCACGGTGCGTGTCCATTATTTGAACGCTGTAATAACAATGCTTGATTTTAAATGGAATGCTAAAATTAACAATAAATCAAACTTTTTGTTTTGATTCTTCCCACTGCTACATGTTTTACATTTTTTCAGCGTTTGCATTTTTAGTACTATGGTCACCGAGAAAAGCTGAAATTAGTTAATCGGGAAAATGACTTGGAAGCGTTGAACCGTAAAGCCTTGGAAATAGCTAAAGCTGTTGCAAGAAAGCACGGAAAACTGTTCGCAGGCAATATTTGCAATTCCACCAGCTATGATCCAAGCGACCCAAAAAGAGTGGATGAAAGCAGGCAAATGTTTAAGGTATGGATTAAATAAAATAAAAGTTGCATAAAAGTGGGTATTTCTTAATATATTACGTATGCCTTCCATTTTAAATTTATGCAAAGCACTTATTTCCTAACACATCGCTCAGCTTTCGTGAGAAACCTAGAAGAGATTTGGAGACAACCATCCTAGAAAGTTGCAAACTTCCGAAACAAAAACAAAACGTCTTTTTAGTGAACTTTTCGAAAACCTCCTGCGCTCGCTGTGGAGTTTAACGTGGCATATCCATTAAACCTTGCCGTTCTATTATAACCATTGAAGACTTTTACTGCGTAGACTATCAACATTTAAGAGCTAATTTTCAGGAGCAAGTGGAATGGGCAGTGGAAGCAGGAGTTGATTTCGTTGTAGCAGAAACATATGTCGACTGTGGTGAAGCTTTACTTGCCGTTGAGGCAGTAAAGAAATATGGAAACGGTGAGTGTGATTATGATTGTTTGGTAGACATGTTGGGCACATTTCCGGTTTAAAAGCTACAGCCACGCCGTTATTTTAGGGGAAAAATTTTCTTTAAATTTTCTTTCCATTTTCTTTTTCTTTTTCTTGCGAAAGAAGAAATTTGGACTCTATTTTCTTTTTCTTTAAAGAAGAAAGTGTCATTAGGCTGTCTCAGGTTTCAGCTGTCAGTCAATTTTGCGTAAGCAACCCAGCCTAGTGACCTAGGATGGAAACTGGGTCATGGGTCATTGGGTCATGGGTCGTTTGGGTCGCTATTTTTGCTTGGGTCACTGGGTCTTGGGTCACAAATTTTGGGAAACCTTTGGGTCAGTGTGGGTCTGGGTCACGATTCCTATGGGTCACTTTGGGTCTGGGTCAGCAATTTTAGTGGGTCATTTTGGTTCTGGGTCACAGGGGTCTTGCCAAATTTTTAAAGTTTCAATTTTCATGGTGGCATTCAGCTATTATTAAAGGTATACCCACCATTCCTGAAAAATTTTCGCGCCTTCGGCGCGATCACTAGCACATAATTTAGTCATAGAAGTCAGTAGAGTTAGGTGTGACTTGCTCTAGCATTCTGTTTCAATCGGTTCATAGGTACACCAAGGTCCACACCTTTTGTCGATTTTAAAATTTCACAGCATCAACCACTCAGGTCTCAAACGAAATATAGCCAGCAAAATGATGTAGTGGCTATTATTCCTTTCAATTCGATTATTATTGAAAAAGTACTGAAAAGTTTCCAATTTAAGCTAATATTTAAAATTTAGCTAAATGATTTTAAAGCACTTTAAATGCATGAAAACCTACAAATGCTTTCAGAAAAATTTTGGTTGCTTAGCTTTCTTCTTTGACTTCCCCTTACCAAGTTAAAATTCTAAATTTTTGAAAAATTTTATTTTGAATTTGCATGCCCCGTGCAAAGTTCTAAAGTTGGTCAAAAAAATCTAAAGTGAGAGCTTTTGGGAAATCGCAAAACATCCCTCGTCTCACATTTCCTTTAAATAAAAAACCTTGTCTGGGGTTGCATATTTAGTAATTCAAAATTGAAAACCAGCGGTCCATGTTTAGCAGGTTTTTTGTGAGAAAAACAAACTGTTGCTATAGTTTCACAAAATGAGTGGAATGTACTTATTTTTGCATCTTTCCAAAAATTAAGAAAGTTAGGGAGTTTCAAAAACACTACAATCTCTGACAATCTCTGTTAGTTAAAGTCAGTCTGAGTAACTTTATGCTATTGGGTCATTTGGGTCTGGGTCACGAAAATTCTTGGGTCAGTTGGGTCTGGGTCACGAAAACGTTTGGGTCATTTGGGTCTGGGTCACAAAATTTTAAAATTTTATGGGTCACCTTGGGTCTGGGTCAAATTTGCGCTTGGGTCGAGTGGGTCATGGGTCGCAAAAAGTGACCCAGTTTCCATCCCTGCTAGTGACCCCTTGCGAAAGGACTCCTGCTTGCTTTAATGTATGTGGTCTATGCTATGAATGCATATGTTACAAGAGTAACAGCTGTGAATCTCTCTTTGATACTTACTTTGAGTAAAGCAGAAAGAGACTATGAAACTAAACTAAAAGGAAGCCGCTTTTCTTTGCCATTTTCTTTAAATTAAAGAAAATTGAAGCCGAATTTCTTTTTCGTTTTCTTTATTTAAAGAATTCTTCTCATTTTCTTTCTTTTTCTTTCCCCTAAAATTCCGACGTGGCTGTAACTCCACTGAATAAAGGATTTTCTTTTCTTTAAAAGAACCTGTTGCTGATTTGGCAAAGGGTCTGTAAGTGAGACCGCAGGTTTCATTCCTGCCAGGTTGCGAATTTGTGTGTGCTTGGTGGTGTGCAAATTTCTTTCTTTCTTAATTAAATTTATGTACAACCAAATCAGAGGGTAAACATTAAGTTTCCGCAGAATCCTGATCTTGGCGATCCAACCACGGATTCCTCCCACCTAAGAACCAGAATAAGCATCTAAGAATGACAACACAGTGTACTCTGCTTGTAACATGACTACTCAGTTTTTGAGTTGATAGTCATGTTAGATCAAACACGTGGCTTGCTGCTCTTCGTATTCACTTTGGAACATTCAATTTATAATCCCTTCATGATGCTTGGTGTGAGGCTAAGTTTTTCATCTGGGGACCTTTCAAGAAAGGGTAGAGCAGCGTTAAAATTAACTCGATCCTTTTCAAGAAAAAGTTAAGAGTTAATTTTCAGCCTGCGAGTTAAAGAGAGTTAAAAATTTTAACTCCGCGTGGATTCATGAAAAGAGTTAAAATTAGCTCTCTTTATCTCTGCCCTTTTCAAGAATCGCGTGCAGAGTTAGAAACCTGCGGAGTTAAATTTAACTCTGCCCTTTTCACGAAAGGGTTAAATTTAATTCTGTTTAACTCTTTCTGAGCATTTTCTATTGAAATTTAACCCCAAGCCAAACACGCAGGTTAAGCAGAGTTAAAATTAACTCTGTGCTTTTATGAAAAGAATTAATTTTAACTCTGCTCTACTCCACTCTAACCTTACCCTTTCTTAAAAAGGCCCTTACACTATGTTTCTTTCCGTTCTTAGACTTTAAACAGAACATGCTAACACTGCAGAATTCTAGTTGAAAAGTATAGGAAACTGAAATATTTCGCAGCGCGTCCTTACAGAGAAACTTTTGTGCGCATTTAAGATAATCCAGTTGTTACGCTATGTTTAACGCAGTTCCTAGATGAAAAAAGAACATTCTAACACTGTAGAATTCCTGTTAAAAAATTATAAGAAACTGAAATTGTGATATTTGGCAGCGCGTCCTTACAGAGAAACTTTTGTGCGCATTTAAGGTATTCCAATTGTGGTGAACTTTGGTACAAACAAGACCAACAATACGAGAGATGGAGTACCACTGGACGAAGCTTGCCGAAAACTGGAAGCCGCGGGTGCGGATGTGGTCGGTCTCAACTGCCATACTGGACCTGAAACAATCCTGGATAAAATTAGGATGATTCGAAAGGCCGTGAAAGCAAGTAAAATTTAAGCAGTGCTGACTAAACTCCGTTCACAGATAAACTACAAAGATATGGTTCTGACTGTAAGCAGCCAGCGGCCACTTTAGAATATCTGTTATCTGAGCGAAACAACAGTTTTCTAATCTTATAATCGCTTGCCTTGAAAAAAGTTAAGCATTAAACCGGAAATGGTCAATAGTCAAGAGCCTAGTAACACATTTCAGATAATACAAGAGTAGTGTGCTCAATATTGGAATCGTAGACACGCCTGATGCTCCACAGTTACTTATATCTTGGTTAAATCTTATGTTGGGTAAAACTTTTAACATTAATTCAAGCCGTGTTTTTGCAGATACCGGTCAGCTGTTTGCCAGTTCCGTATCGAACAACTCCAGAAAATAAAATATTTCTTGATATGAAATTGCCAAATGGTAACTTCTATTTACGCCTTGATCAAATCTTATTGACAAATGATAGCTAAATTGATAATATCTTATTGATATTGGTATTATTGATAAGAAATATTTAACAATGTAGTCAGTGTTGGACTCAAATAGACGGCTAGTAGTATTTAAACAACTCAAATCCTCAAGTTTTCTTGCAATTAAGCGGAAACTAAGCGGAAACCCAATTTCTCCTAGTTGCTGTGTGACAGTTGTGGTTTAGGTAAACCTGCTTTCTTCGAAGACTTGGACTACTATCTTTGCAGTCAACGAGACATGGATAAATTCGCTGCTGCATGCAAAGAGATTGGTGTTCAATATGTGGGAATTTGTTGTGGAAATTCGTCTCGATATTTTCGCCGACTAGCTGAAGCCATGGGCCGAAAACCGCCAGCCTCACGTTACAGCACTGACATGTCGCTTCATTTCACCTATGGTGATAAGACTAAATTTAGTCCCTACAATACAGATGTGTTGAAGTAAGTTGATGCTTAAGACGAGACTAACAGAATTTTTTGTGAAAACAGTGTCTATGCATGTTCAACTGATAATCTAAAATCTTTGAACTCGTCTCTGTCCGTTTGTGAATCTCGACACATATTGACTGATTTTTTCACCGTTGCTGCTCCCCACCAGTCATAATATTTAGAATGAATGTCGCCTAGAGTCAGTTTACGTCACTCAATGGGAAGCTGGAGAGATCCGACCGCGGGTTATCAGTCCTCCATTAAGGTTGGACTCGGTAAAGTTAGGTCTGCTGATGCACATTCTTGCAGTGAACTCATTTAACGTAGACGCTTCTAATATGGGTATCATTCGAGAGCTATGAGCGAGTAAAGAACCAATCGAAAATGCCAAACCGGATCACAATCGGATCACGACGGAATCGAGAGGGCTCGGAACAGAACAACCGAAATCCGGAAAAGAATCAGGACAAACACCAACGGGAGAAAAACTAAAGAAACGAAAGACATTTCGGAAAACAAGAAAAAATGTGTAGCGGGACACCAGACGGAGAAAGAAGTTTATACCATTTTATTTAGTATTGCACAAGGTTCTGTAATCTTTTCATATGCTTTGGTCTTTGTTATAGGCGTCTGCGCGGTCAGGTTGATGAAAAAGAATAAAAGCATGGTCATATTGACCGGATACACTCCGATATTCCTGGTGGAATTTGATTGGACTATAGTGGAGATAAATTACATGATTTCAAATAAGAGTAGAGTCTGTTCCGCAGGCTCGCTAATTGTTATAAAATATGACAACAGTCCGTATTGCAATTCTAGTTATGAAACAACATTCTTTTAAAATCTTTTCTCATCTCAAAACCGTCTTCAATCACAGGGAAAGTTTATTCCAGCATTTGCTAAAATCACTGGTATTTTCGTTTTGGTTCATTTCTGTTTAGAACTAAATGAAAATAGTACAGCGACTTGAAATGCAGTATTTTATTGCAACAGATTGTACGGCAATTTGAATTGTAGCACAATGGTTACAACAGTTCAAGGCTTGGTCCAGATCATTTCGGAAATCAAATCGTAGTCAGTTGAGCAAGTATTCAGATATTCTCAAGCAACTAAAATGAAAAATGAAATCGGAGCATAACATATTCCGCCACAAATCCATTATCATTAAGCAGGTTTTTTATTGAAATAGGAATACTATACAAATGAAATTACCATAATTTATACTGTACAATGGTAAGAGTAACAGGAATCTGTGTTTGGCCCTAATACCAGATGAAGTCCCCTTCCACAAATGTAGTCAGCGAGTTGACACTCCTCCCTTTGGGCTGTAAACCCGGAGGTAAGCACCGGTGCCCTATAACCTTCTTAGAGTTCTCTCCGGGGGTCACTTTACGAAATGAAAACTGGTCCTTATGATTTTTTGCGGGGTTTCCCTACAGAAATAAATTCAGTCTCACATACCAATTGAAACTTTCTCTGAAAGTAATATTACCTGGAAATGCTTGAGCTTTCGCGGCAGAGCAGTGTTCGCAGCTGCAAGACTCGTGGTAGGGCGCCATCAGGGTTTGAGTGGATCCATCGTCGCAAACGAATTCAACCTCTTTCATGGCGACTTCGCCAAGACAGCAGCCGCAAGTCGTTGAGATGGATGGCGGAGACATGGTCACTTTCTGAAAATAAAATGGGCCAATAACTTAATAGAATAAAATAAAGTTTTAAAAAGAAAACTGATTTCTACCAAATGTATTCAAATAATTGAAATTTGAAATTCGAATAGAATTGCCTAAGAGTTCCGGGTTCCTATTTGACAGGACCGATGCAGAGGTAGAATTAGTTAGTGTTAAAATTCACTCTTTTAATGCACTTAACACGTATAAAGTTTTGTATTCCCTTCGCTCCTACAAATAAAAAATATTCAATAAAAATGTTATATTTGTTATAGCTTGCTACTCCACTTTCCACATAGTTCTGCCAGCTATACAAGATTACTAGATTACTAAATTAGTAGCTACTCGTATACTACGTAAAACAGAAGCTGTTCATTTCATTGTCATTGCATTTATTGCCACAGTTTTAACAGTTTTTAATTTCCTACACTTCCATTTCCAAACATTCTTACTATACCTGCATGGAGGGGCAAGTTCCCTGGCAAACAGAAAGTGTCACACCCTTCGCAACGCAGCTTCCATCCGGAGATGTTAGATTATGCATTTGATTGACCAGAGAGCATGGCACTAAATCCAACAAATTTTTTTGTTAGTAGCTTAATTCAGCAGTAGTACAAATTGAAGTTTGTGTTCAATTTTATGATTTCTTATGTTACCACATGCCAACGAATAATCCCTCCACTGCAGTATGTTAATAGTATTTTTACACACAGATCTCGCTTCAGTTTTTGACTCAGGCACACTTTAAAGCAAACAGTAAATCAAACAATTAAATCTCACCTGTCGGCGGAGTCCCAGGAATTTCCACAACAAGAGTTGTGATTTGAGCTGAAACAAAAAAGCAATCGCAATAATTGTAAGATTTTCTTGACACAATAAAAAATCAGAAAAAGCTTAAACTGGACGAAGTCTAGTTTATATCATTGACGAGTAGATTAGTTATTGCTGTTGTTGCTGTTGATGCTGCTATTGCTGCTGTTTGCTGCATTAGGCATCACAATGTGAACGGGCAAAGTGTTGTCCAGGAAACTGGCCCTGTAAGGTTGGTGGCAAACAACTATACCAAGTTATCAGAAGGAGTCTCAAAGGCTGGTAGACAGCACGACGGATGACGTCTCCTCCTTTTCTATTAGTTTTTACAGATATCAACATACTAGGAACAGGCGTGGGGCAGGCGTCTTCATTGCAGGGCTGCGTTTCATTTCGAACCGGGTCACATTCGGCGCCACCGTTTTTGGCTTCTTGAACCACCGATCTGAAATATGACAAACTGGAAATTGGAGAGATGTTTTGACCAATTAGTTGCAACTAGGTTAGTAACATCCAGCGACAAACGCGCAATAATTGTGAATATCTAATCTATAGTGTGGCAAAACCCTCCGGACTCTGGTCAGACGAAAACTTACCGTTTTTTTAATTGACGCGCAAACGCGCTAATTAAAAGAAAATATGGTAAAACCGAGATTCGTTTCCAATGTGTTCAACCTTCAACCATACATTAACATAGAGCTGGGGAGCGAATCTGGGGGAGTCTACCCCGACTCTACGAGAGGTCACATACTCCTAAAAATCCACAATTTTAAAGGTGTCTACCCCAAAATCAGCAAAAATTGCAAATTTGTTTGCATCGTCTAAACAAAATGTGAAAAATGACGATTTTTAGCGATTTTTAAGAAGTTGTTTGAAAAAATTGCTAAAATTTGCTAAAAATATTAATTTTTTGGTAGAATCGCTTAGGGGTCTACCCTTTTTGTCGCTTCTGGACGATCCTTTTTAACTTCTCCCAGACGGGGTCTCCCCATTTTTGTTGATCTGGGGGGGAGTCTGCACCCTCCTCATTCCCCCACTTTATCTTATGCTTTCAGCCCACCAAGGCATTGCATACTGTAAGCATAGGATAACCAAGCAATAAACGGTAATCTATCATACCTGTATCGTTGTTGAATACCACCTTCACAAGGGGCGGAGCATTCTCCCCAAACGGACCAATCAGACAGCATACAGTCTTTCTTGCAGTCATAGCTAGTATGTTGTAGTCCGTCTTCTGTGCAAATACTGAAATGAATAACATTAAGTCAAACTGAATAGCAAATGATTGAATTAAAATTTAATTAAATTAAATTAAAATACTAAATTAAAGAATATAACAGCGGTTTTGAACAGGACAGGAAAATTGGCCAAAATCCAAAGACTGGTTATTTCCAGTTTCCTGGTATTTATATCTGGTTTGGGAAAAGTGGGAAAAGATTCAGTACTAACTATTCTTTGCAGTGTTCTTCGTCTTTGAACGTTTCGCCAACCGGATGCGAGATGCCCTCGGAATCGACGCAGGAGCAGGTATTTCTATGAACGCAATCCCCATCCTTTTCAACCATATCCTCTGAAATTGTATAAAAAATATTTATTAAAGTTTTATTTACATTCATGCATATACAACAGCTAACAGCTAATGTGTTCCCACTATGAGTATAGTACATAGAAGCCATATGATGTTACTAAAAATGTCATTAAAGGATAATAATAATATGGTTGGTAGAGTTGTTGGGCCCAGAGTAGAGCCAATCTCGCCGGCCGGTCGGTCGCCTGAACCAGGGCAAAATGTCCAAGCGAACTGTCCAAACTTCGGATCCAGGTGTGATGGAAGCCACAGCCTGCGATTGACTTGATCCAGACGCAGTCAATTGAGCTTCCGGCGTGCAAGCTTAAGTCTGAATTCGAATCCAAAATGTGGTGACAGTCTTTTTGAAACCGCTTTTGAGTGCGTTTTTGTAAGGCCGAGCAGCAGTAAAAGAAACAGAATTAAAAAATTACCAGGACAATAGCATCCCGGTTCGCATTCTTCGTCGTGCAGACACTCTGTCGTTTCCATGCCGATATCGTCGCAAGTCAGATGACACGTCTCCGAGCATTCCTTGAACACCTTTCCGTGCTCGCACACTTCAGGCTCTGAAACACGGAGACTGTTTTGAGGGAAGGAAAGTTTTGTAATTAGCATAGGCAAAGTAAGCTTTAGCATTTTGAAATTTTAATCATTCTAATTTGAAATAAATTTAATTTTAAGTTTAGTATTAATTTAATTCCACTAAAGTATTTTAATAGAGCCCTGATCTAAAAGTGATAACTACCATCAACGCAATCGTAATACACGTAATCATAATTAGACAAAGAAATATAATTAGTTAGTCATCGGCTTAATTAATCAGTCAGTTAATAATTATTTGATTGGTAATTCTATTAGAATTTTAACAAACCTTCACATTCTTCCACATTACAGGCTTCGGTATTTCGTTTGGGTCCTTCGCAGGGGGCGCCTCCGTTCCGGGCCTCCTCTTGGACGTCACGTGACCTCTCCCTGAGACCGCCGTTGCAGCTGGCCGAGCAGGAAGACCAGGTGGACCAGGCGCTCCAGGTGCAGTCCACTGAAACATAATTAATAAATTATTAATTGTTAACAATTAACTATTTATTAATTATTGCGTGACTGGTATATGAGGAAAGAAGTGTCAAAAAAGCCGAATTAAAAAACCTCTACTCTTTAGTTGTAAACCACTTATTTTTTCTTATTCAATTGCATTTTGTTTACGTCAACATTTAATTTTCCTTTACCAGGACAAGCGTCCACATTGCAGTCCTTTGTTTCAGTGGTGTTCAGTTCGCAGAGGGCACTTCGTTTGACTCGACTGCTAAGATTGGCGATTTCCCTGGTTCTGGACTGCGCTCCCACGCCGCACGTCTTGGAGCACTCGGACCAGGGAGTCCAGTCCAGGTATTCGCACTTCTGAGGCGGCGCGACTGGCGTCGTTGTAGTTGGGAACACCTCTGGCGGAACGGCCACTGTTGTTCTCACTGCAATAATAATTATTGTATTATTGTTGTATTTTGTAATGGTATAGTATGTACTTTTAGCTGTTTCAGGTGCACCGAGGAAAGATTAAGGGTGAGTTTGTAGTTTTTTCGGCCTTTTAACAGCGAGTTGTAAGTTTAAAGTCGAGTTTAGATGAACTGCTGAAATCGTTTAACTGGTTTAATGGTCTAAATCTATTTAATTCCTTAATTTAAAGTTTTTATTACAAATTGAAAACCTCAATAAATGTTTTAATTTAAATGTATTGCTCGGAAAGGTCCGCAATCTATTTTGTTGGTTCGGTTTCTCACTTTACAATAATGAATCGAACCAAATCTGCAAAATAGTATTATATATGCAAGAACTACATATTCTACCAACATTGACATTCTTAAAACATGGTGTCGCTCATATGGGGGGGGGTCCAAGCCAAGGCTATAAATTTTTTTAAAAAAATCTATCAAAAATTTGTTTCTAGAATTGAACATTTTTCTTCAAATTCATTAAAAATTGTAAATTTATATTACTATCAGCGTTGATTCATGGTTATGGTCCAAGACCCCTCACAAATTTCGGTTCAAGGTACAAGTCCCCTCAAAATTCTCTTGGGGACAAGCCTCCCCCCCAGAATCCGACCCTATGTTAATGCATCGTGTGGCACGTATTAATTAGGTTATTCACCCTTTTGACAGCCGATTACAGTGATGGCCACTATTTCGTCTGGAGTTAATTTCGCAGTCATTCCGACGATTACCAAGCGTTTGAGGTCGGGGACGGACGCAGCGTCTTCAACTTTTGTCACTGTTGGTTGATCTTTGGTTGCTGGAGCCAGCTGAAAAAGGAAAAATGAAAATGAAATATGAAAATTTCGAAATACTCTGACACAAACTAATGTTTCAGATGACCTGATATGATTTCAGCATTACAGCATACGTGATGATACCAGCGCATGCTTGGCTATTATTGTCAGGCTTGCATTTTTTCTAAATTTTCAAATAGGGGAAGGTTTAAACATCAGAAGATTAATTCTATGATGGCTAAAATTAGCTAAATTTGCATCCACTGAAATTTGCTTGAAAACTGACCACAGGCTTGACAAGTTTACTGGACTCGTCGTAGCGCATAATTCGAACGTTTCGACCCGAATTCAGTTGAACAGAAACTTCCGTAAATTCGATCGGTTCGTCGAATTCGAACACCAATTCTCCGTCCTCGGTCAGGGTAACTTTGGCATTCTCGAACTGCTTGTCGGGTGACTCGCCCAGTCGGTCACCGGTGATGCTGTAGTCACAATCCGCTAAAAATAAATAAATAAATAAATAAAAAATAAAAAATAAATACGTAATTATACTAATTAATTGTTCAAGTTTAATACATCCACGATTATGTCGCGATTAATTCTCGAGAATCAAAACTAATTTAACTAGAATCATCCCAACGACGCGCAACCCACAGGAAAGTTTGAGGGATGGGGTGCGGATTTTTTCATTCACACTTGTGGTAATTGTTTACATTTTTCCAATTCTACAATTCTGGACAAAGTAAACTGTAATACTTACGAGACACTGGTGTAGTTCTCAACGTTTCACCCGGCGGTGGTGTGACCCCAGTGACTGAAAACAAACAGACAATGTTCAACTAAATATAAATCGAAAATAAAATGAATAAAATAAGTAATCTTAGCTAACTTAATTGGCGTTTCCAGTCTCTGTTATTTTGTTAATTCGTGTACTTTTCCGTAATTCCAATAATAACAAAATCTTCAATGAATAACGATTGCCCTGCCGGAAGAAAGGGCATGAGAGTCGTTGTCATATGACGCACTCTTCGCGGTAAAATTGAAACAGCCAAGCGACGTTAGATCGAACTTCAGCAAACTACAACTTTTGCTCTTGCAACGGCAAACGGACAAAACAAATCCTGTACTTAAATCCAAAAAATAACTACTAACCACACCTGTGACCCGAAAATTACAAAAAATCAGGCTTACCATGAGTACAAGCATCGACTTCGATCAATTTCAGATTATCGAGAGTGATTGGTGAGTCGGGGTCAACCGAGGAAATGATGATCGTACGAACGTTGGCAGGCGGAGCTTCCAGTGGTACTGTCAGTGGTTCGTCTTCTGGGCAGTGGATCGCCTACAACACCAGAATACCTACTTCCAAATTGTCGACTTACTTTTCACAGTGGAGAGAGATTTTTAATTTTTAGATCTGAACAGTTGGAGCTGAAGCTCCGACAATTGGACCCCTCCTTGCCACACGGACCGAATTATATTGTATGTATATTATTGTATAGTATATAATATGTATGTAAAAATCATGACCATATCCAGCAGCTTGGATCCAATTCCTGCAAGATTTAGCTTTAACCCAAGGAAAGCATCGTACCCATTGTTTGAGGACTTGATTGGTTTCATCCTTCGCCTGTACCCGGATATCCTCAACTCCCGGGATTTGGACCGTAATTTCGGTCGGCTCCACGTCCGACTGGAAGGTGAAGGTCAGCGTTCCGGTTTCGGGGTCCAGCTTAGCTGTGGCACTTAGATAGGTCTTTTCCAGCTGTCCTGAGGCAATGTCGTCAGCTGTCAGACTGTGAACGCAGTCCTCTGAAACAAGAAAAAAGACAATGAGACAAACAAACAAACAAACAAACAAACAAACAAACAGACAAACAAACAAATAGCTGTACGCATTTTTTGCGATTTCTGACCATCAGTTGTAGGCTGATTTACATTTCTAAGGTTTTAATAACTTAAATAATTAATTAATTAATTAATAAACTTAATAAACTAGGCAAGTGCTTATGCATCAAACAAGTAATAATATTGATTGAACAAAAGGATTATTCAGATCGGGTTTAAACAAGCGACTATTACTAAAATTCTAGCACTTGCTAATGTTCAATGGTTGTTTGATTATGAACTAAACTAAATTAGCCTAACCATCTTCATACAAAGTTTTAAGACAACATGGTATCAAAAGTTTTGACTAGATTTAGACTTTTAAACCAACGCTGTGCGCACATTCGCTGGTGACTTCCCTACTCACCCGGAGGTATTATGGTTGTCATGGTGACATTTGGCATTCCTGTGCCACACGTCACAAAACAGTCCCGTTCATCGGTCGGCAGTCCGGGACAACCGCGTCCACCCGGTTGCGGGGGTGGATCGGAGCAGGTTCGTTTCCTTGACTGGATTCCGGCTCCACAAGGACTGGAGCATTTGGACCAGGGCGACCATGGTGTCCATTCACCGGGTACTAAACCAAAACATGCTATTAGAAAATTTGGGTGCTACAAGTTGGAAGGTTCGGAGAAACTTTTCCTACCAGCACCCTGCCAAATGCAAAATACTTTCTCTCTTTAGCTCTGTATAAAATGATGTTAAAGACTCGTGACGACAATTCCGAGCGTAATGTAAATTTGGAAACCGAGCTTAATAAATTTGAAATTTGGTCGACAGCATTAACGTTTTTGATCCAGTTGGTGCTCAGCCGGAAGAATTTTCAACTTTTCACTAAGGTTTAGCCAGAAAGCAAAAAGCAAATCGATTTAAACTTATTGCTTACAGGGAGTTGTCACCGGCTTCACAGCGGGCGTTGTGATGTGAGTGCAGGCGTAGAGTTTCAAGAATACAAGATCGTCCGTTTGCAGGGGTTCATCGCCAAAAGTGCGGATTTCAACCTTCGTGACCCCTTCGACGGGTGGATCCAGCTCGAATGTTGAAGGTTCATCTTCCTCAAGAGTGGCTGGATTAAAGACCTGAAAAATTGAAAACTCTAAAACCTAAAAAGAAGAAAGAACTGAGAAAAATTGTGTGTGTTAAAAATTAAATTTTCTTGGAGCGGAATCATGGCCCTACCACCATTTTCTACTGCTCACGCCCTTTGTGCCCCACTTTGTGCATACTGCAGTCAATAGTTTCTATTTGATGGGTCATTAATCAAAATGTCGGACACGGACCAAAATACCACCAAAATTCGAACATTTTCTAGCTATATGCGCTTATGGCAAGAGTACATAATAACTAAGAGTGGGACAAGCGATGATGTCGCAAGCCTAATAACTAAGAGCTTGACACTTGTCACACTCTTAGTTATTATGTACTTTTGGCTAGGGTAATTGAACTATCACTGTTGACAAAGTTGACCAACAATAATGCTAATGGTTTGCTGTCTGGAAAACTTTACAGGTACACTAAAACGTCACAGGTACAGCTAAGCTACCACTGTAACAGAAATTATTCCATACTTTTCTTGAAGGACTTACATTCGCCAAGAATTTGGTTTGGTGTCCTACATTTAACAATTGTTTCCTAAGAAATTGTTGTAATCCTCTCAACACAAAAAGGATGGATAAGATTGCTTAATTTTAACTTAGTTTAACCAGCATAACTCGCTGAACAAGAAACCCTTAGCTGTCCTTTTTTAATTTTAAGAAACCCATTGAACTAGGATAACTCGCTGAACAAAAAACCCTTAGCTGTAGCAGTTATTTTTTGTTGCTTCATCATAACCTGAAGAGTTTCCTTGGTTCCGCCAAACTCACCTGTATGTTGGAGTCACCATCAGCTGTGAAGGCAGAGAGCGATAAGCTGGCCAAAGGCGACTGACTCTTTAGGTTGGTCAGCACTTTCGGTGTGGCAAAATCGAATACCACGAGACCCTCGGCAGGTAGGAATTCCACCCTATCTCCGTCAGCAAATAGTTTGACATTGTCAACGTCAAGATCCTCACTGGTCAGCGTGTATTCGCAGTCTGAAACAGAAAAAAGGAAAGAATATGCTAGCAAAAAATTAAATATAGGCTTGTGCGTTGAAAGTTGTACACATTGGATTCGAATTCCGGTTTGAGGTGATTCTCCTGAAGCAGCTGTGGCTCAGTTGGTAGAGCGTCTGGGCGCTGAGCCGGAGACCGTGGGTTCGAGTCCCGGCAAGTGCCAGATTCTTTCGATTTTCCACGTGGCGTGCAACTTTCTTTCATTCTTTAAATATGGTTTGTTTAAATATATTTAAATATATTTATATTTATATTTAAGTATATTTATATTTAAATATATACATATGTATATGTTAATTTAAATATATTTAACAATGGTTTGTTTATTTCGTTTATTTATTTCTGGCAGAATTGAGGCTGAAACGGACTGCTGCAGCTGCTGTCAGAAAAGTTTCTGAGGCAGAACTTAACGTTTTTGATATCAGATTCAATTCTTGGGTTGAAAAGTAAAAATTGTGCTTTCAACGGGTGATACGCATTTCCGTGTCTCAGAACTTGACATCCAGCTACTCGAGTGTAACTTCCGAAATGATTGATCTTTGTAGGATTGAAAGTTGAAATCAAAAAAATTGAAATGGAATGCTAATTTTGTATATACGATAAGACAGAAATCGTATAATAGTATTTCGTATAATGCGAAATAATTTTGACACGGTTCCTATGACACAACGAACGAAACTAAGACCATCACTACAGCTCTTCCGACCCGAAAATTTCGGCGCTGAGCTGGGGATCGAGTCCACAACCTTTGGCGATCTAGCCCAACGCTCTACCGATTTAGCCACCCAGGTACAAACGAAACAAGCTAAAGTTTGAATTCGTTCCCAAACTGCAGTGACGTTTTTTTAGAAATGCGCACCAGCGCTTGGGTGTAAGCAAGAATGGGCGAGACTAATAACTCTACAAGTACCATACTGCCACACCGCTAGTATAATGATAGAATTGAAAGAAATAATTGGCACTGCAGCACCTCCAACCCGAAAAATTCGGGCCAGAGGTGGGGATCGAACCCACAAGCTTTGGCGATCTAGGCCAACGCTCTACCGATTGAGCCACCCAGGCACAATCGAACCAAGCTTAAGTTTGAGTTCGTTCCCAAACTTATTGCTTAGCAGTAGCGACACGTTTATGAATAGGAGCGGCGTCCCTGTCAAAGGCATACATCTCAGCATAGTCTCAGGTCGATCACTAGCACTCATCTCTGAGTAAATTTTATACCACTGGTTTAATTAAATCTTTCGGAATTTCGAGACTAACAAACATAAAAATCCTGATATTTTTATTTCGTATACAGACGGAGTCAATGTTTCGAACATAGGTAATGTGTCAGTTTTCGGCCCTATGTTTAGCAGGTAACCAAGCTTACGCGATTTTTGCAATTATGAAAATATGCAAATTAGCTTTGCTTGTAATTTGGTGTCTTCAATTGCCTGTCATCAATGCCGCAGCTTCAAGTATACTAATTAATGCTTTTCAGTTCAACCAACCTGAGGTGTGCAAGTTGTAACTAGTGTGACGGACTTGAAGCACTAAGTTTATTAAGAATAAGCAGTCTGTTAACGCAAACAGCAAGTTACTAGGCACCACTTTACATCAAGCGAACAAAGCTCAAACTGATTGGGAATTCTGGCCTGGCCGAAAGTGAAACTACATGACATTCACTTAGGTTAAAGTTTAAATTGAAAGTTAGCTACTATTTTGACTGGTGATTTAAAATGAAGCTTTTAGTACAAGGAATTTAAGCACATGTCTGTGTTTTTAGGTCGTACTCCGTTAACAGTTTAGACCAAACATTTGTAGACATTTTGAAACGAACTCCCACTATCAGACTACCGTAAGACTTCTAAAATTAATGTTGAAACTGTTGAAACAATTTAACTACAGTGGGGGGTCACAATAGGGACAAAATCAGCTAAACGTTTGTATTGTCATGATTTTGACCAAGCAGACTTAGATCCTAAGACATTATACATTATTCGAGTTTTACAGTATGCGGTTTGCTGTTTGCTAGGAGCTGCTTTGCACGCAAAAATCTTTCCCGGAAAAAATTCTAAAGAACTCTCACACCAGAGTGAACGTTGCCTGTAACTAATCACATTAGATCGCTTTCGTGAAAGCCAAATACCTCTGTGGTCTCTATAAAACACTGTTTTTGAGAGAGCAAATGGGCTAAGCAATCATTTGGACCTAGGTGCCTATTGCAATGAGAATCATCGGCTTTATTGTATTCTGCTGAATGTCAGGCACCAGCTTTACTATAATTTACAACTTAGCACACATTATTACTTCTGTTTATGATAAGACATAGTTTGTTGCTATTGGTGCTATTCACCAAACACACGTCCACATTCTCCTGGGGCGGATGTTATCAACGCCGAAACCCGGGTTAAGTCACTATTCAGTCTTCAACACGTAAAATAAACTCGGGTTAGGGACTTAAGGGTGTGGCCGCTTTTTGGCCGATTTTTCGACCATCTCCGATTTTGCTCATTTTCACATATTTGTAGTCCCAATGGGTCCTCAAAATATGACTAGAGCGTTTTGCGTAATATTGCCTCTATCGTGCTGTAGAGCTCTTCAATGGTGACCTCGACCTCGACATGGGTTAAACATAGGAAAATGAAAAAGTTAGGATAAAAAGATTGTGGCAGAAAAATTTTTCGTTGTATGCAAAATACAGCGCTACAACTTTGTTGTACATGTTAAGGATATATCAGAGAGTGGAAATAACCCTTCTGGTACAATTACCACGAAAAACAGGACCAGCGAAACAGTTTTGCGTCTCCTGCACGATTGGTAAAAACTACAGAAATCGCTTATAGATAGTTGCACTCTTCGCATACACAGAATTCTTATGACAGTAGTTTCAAATTTCTACCATTTGTAGTGCTTTCAGGAAACTTGCCACAAAATAAGCTTTAATTTTGCCAAAAATCATCATTTTTCACAATTTTCACGTTCATTTAATAATTTCTCGCTCGTTACCCACTCGAAAGTCACCAAACTTGGCACATAAATCTTTCAACGCCTGCCGGACATTACGGTAAATGCAAATGCTTCAAGGTAGAACTATTCTGTCGTGTCGCTCCTTTGATCTCTTATAAGTCACAAATGTCAATTTCTGAATTTCACAAAATACGGACAAATTGGGTATCCATCGATAGTTACTGACGAGGTGAACAGCTTTTCCAATAGAACTATGAGTCTGAAATGTAGTATCTGAAAGCTAGAGAAAGATAAAGTTTGAGAGCACTGTTAGCTGAAAAAGGATCAGTTCACAATTGAAGAATGTACTGTAAACGACTGGCTGGATATCCCGGAGCCGTTTTAGTATTAAAATTTTAGCCAACCCACAGAATTAATTTGCCGTATTAGTTGAACCAAATTTCGCTGCCGTTCTATCTCAACATGACCTTGGAAGGCAAATCACAGTGATTTTCAAGTTTTCCAACTTCATAGCTGAATATCTCTGCCACAGTTTGATTTCATACTCTAATGATTTGTCTTGTTTTTGAGAACATATCTACCTTTATTGTGTGTGAAAATGAGCGAAATCCGTGACTATCGATTTTGACCCAACGCGAATTCCCCTTAACCCGGCTTTCTGCGTTGATAACATCCGCTCCTGGACAAACAGTACACTCCGGGTAGCAATAATAATCCCTTTAAGGACCTTCAGCTGACAGTTAATTGCTCGTAAGCGAATCATTCTCTTCTAAGCTTTTGCTTTTACATTTTGAAGCATGCACCTTCTCGCAAAGCAAGAAACTCAAAAAAGTCTGATTAAGTCAAAATATCAAGCTTATAAATTGTGTAGACAAGGATAATGTTCATCAATAGAATTTACACTGTTACAAAACCAGTTGGGTTTTCAAGAACATAGCATGCATTCAGGAATCCGGTAAACTCTTGAAACAATGCAAATTGCTCTACTTTTTCTCAAATCTATCTTCGCTGACGTACAAGCCAGTCGCAGGGTGTATGCTACCGTGCACTACGCTACATGTACTGTGTACTCGCAATAACATGACTTTGTACTATACTATGCTTTATTAACCTAGAGAAAAGTAGCAGACTATGATTACCTTTGACCTCCTCTGAGAAACCAGGAGGGAAGGTTGCGACAGGCGGTACTCCTGGAGGCACTCCGGGCGGCAACGGAACTCCAGGTGGTACAGGAACACCTGGAGGATAAGTTGATCCTGGTGGCACGGTTCCTGGCGGATATGTTGCTCCTGGTGGCTGAGTGAAACCAGGTGGATAGGTCGCTCCGGGAGCAAACGTGCCTTAAACACATTCAATGATATAGTGCACGGTGTGCATGTTGGATGTATGTTTAGTAAGCTTATGAACATCCGATTGAACCCCAAAAGTGCGAGTGCTTGTAGCAGCAACGCAGTTATTTAGCTAACTTATAATATTTTAATGATATAGTGCACGATGTGCATGTTGGATGTACAGTAAGTTCATGTACATCCGATTGCACCGGAAAAGTGCGAGTCCTTGTAGGAGCAACCCAGTTATTTATTTAATCTATAATATTTTATCCTGACTGTAAACCAAAGAAAAATGTAAGAACGGATGGAGTTTGTTATCTATTAATGTGCTCTAGATTAG
>JASAND010027688.1:0-63964 GCA_030248195.1 Trissonchulus latispiculum
ATTGAAAATTTAACATAAATTTTAAATTTTCTGGTGAAATTAGCGCAAAATTCAGCGAAAAATTGGTGTGAACAAAAATAATCCTTGGACCCGCTCTGACCCGCGGGTACCCACTGGCCTGAAAGTTGACCCGCGAGTACCCGCGACCCACTTCCAACTCTGTCACGAGCTATTATCTCAGTATCCGGTTGGTCCGGAAGTCAAATTATTTCATTAAAATAAATTAAATTTTGTCTATCCCTAAAAAATTCTATACTATTTTCGGCCCGAAACAGTAAAAGTAAGATTAGAAGTAAGTAATTAAGTATATATTAGGTATATAACCATGGCCGGCCCCGGGGCCGCGCCGGGCCCGCTTGTATACAATCCTCAAAAACGTGCGGGTGGGTTTTCGAAAAGTGGGGGAGGCGTTCTGGCCAAAACATGGGGTGGTCCACCAATGGGGAATGGGTAAGGAAATTAAGTCGGCAAAAAATCGGTTTGTCGGTCAAAATACTGAAAATTTTCTCAATTTTCAGCATCTTTATCTGTTTTATTTTAGATGCTGTTGATGGCTGCAGAGAGGAAGCTGGAGATTCATCAAATTTTATTCTTTTATCGGCTTAAGATGGTGATTCCTCTTTGGCACATATTTTTGGTTGACGGTTCAAATCAAGATGAATTTTGATGAAACTTTCCAAAATAAGTTCTTTTAGCATTCTAACACCCTCCGCGCAATCCCGCTTCAAAAATTCGACGTCTCCGTTTAGGGTGGTTTTTGCCGATTTTTGACAGTTAAACAGTTGCTGCATAGCTCGGAGTATATTTATTCTAAAGATCTTGTTGAACTCTACATTTTTGCTTTTGGAAGCACCTTTCTAGCTTTTCTCTATAGTGAGATATAGCTGATTTTCTTATTTTGTCATCCAAAAGTTGTCATTTTACAGAAACTACTTACAGAAACGTCATTGCTACTTAAGCTACGCAAGCCGTAAAATTAGACTATGCGGGTGTCAGTTTGAAGGTCTCGTCTAGGCCAATTATCCGTGACATTATAATATTGTAAGTGCTATCCCGTACGTTGCTATCGTCAAAAAAGGTAGTTTTTGCAAAAACATGACCAAATTTTTTTCCAGCGATTGTGGAGCATTTATGATGCAAGCTAGAGGGTTGCCACTTACTAGACGTGTTTTACACAAAAATAACCAGGGACCCTTTTTAGTTGCCCCGATTGCTGCTTTCTAGCTAAAGTGGTCGCTTGCCAAAGTTGGGAAAAGTGGGTAAAATCCAGGTTGCGCATACATTTTAGAAAATTAAGATCGGTTTCATAATAGGAAGCAATATTTTGTGCAAACAGGTGTGTTTCCGCTGCGAACAATTTTAGGAAATTGTAAAAAAGTCCTGCACAGCCAATAAATAGTTTCTAAATTACTTTACCTGCTTATTAAAAGAAACAATACCTGCAAAACATTGTTTGATTTTTATTAGATGTTTGTTAAAATTAGTTGTACACGCCTAGCTAGTGCCTTGCTACTTCTTCACATGTTTTATGCTTTAAAGAATCTCGCTGATCAGTTAGTGAAAAGAGTGTTATGAGTCATGAGAATACAGAATATTTTTGGTTTTGGAACTGCCAGATTACGGAAGCAATGTACATACGTGTAAATATATGCGTAATTACACCAATCAGAAATTGAACTTTTTATTGAAGAAATTCACACGTAAAAGATGCCGGCCTATCTTAAACCACTGCACACACGCATTTACGGTGAAGAGTATATTAATCATGCAAAATGCGTGTGAGGGCTCGGGCCGAGCAAACATAACAAACCTGCTGCGCTGAGGCGCAACAGGAAAAAGGATCCCCAGCTATTTGACAGTGGAATCTAATAATGTGGCCGATGCCTCACGAAAAAATTTACTCTAGTCTGCAAAAAATATGGAAAATTAAATTACTGCAGTAAAATAATTTCCGAAAACTAAAGTTAGTTTCGTTGTATTCATTAGAAAGAGCAAATGTTAAGCTGCATTTTGTTAAGCTGCATTTTGATATAAAAATGGCTTCTTAGCTCCAATGAATGAATGTGTAATAAAGGTTCAAAGTTGATATCTCCAAAAGGCAGAGTTGGCAAATGGGGCGAATTCTCTGATCCCATCCCATCCCATCCCACCAGATTTTCAAATTCACCGTCCCATCCCATCCCATTTGTCCGATCTTGCTTTTTCCAATCCCACATAATCCCACTTGCAGTATTTGACCTTACAATCGCTGTAGCATTGAAATTTTAATATGGGCATAAGATCCTAAGGTGGTAGTAATCCTTTTGTGAGGGGAATTTTGAAACACAATAAACTTTCGCAATTTTGTGAGTTGGAAAAAGCTGACACATCGTTTTAAAGCTTATAATTAGTAAATACGAAAAAAGCAAAATTTTTGAAAAACCAGCAAAATTTTTTTAGATACTAACTATCAAACTAAGAGTATCGACATAAGACCATCAAACTTTGAGTATAGATTCTATATAAAACTATAGAATCGGGCAAAATTTCATTTTGTGCCATGGTATGAAGGACATGTGGGCCGAGGGAAATTTTATGGATTTGGCTAAACAGGACCTAATACTCCAGAAAATCCGCCAAATGTGCAATGACACGAAATTTTGCAAGTTCGCATTGAGTATTCTCGCAGCTGACAAAACTGATTTCCTCAAAAATAGCAGTTTTTTGACCCCCAAAATCGTTTTTGGCTTATACTGGTTTGACCACACTAGAGATTGTGTAAAGTTAAAATAAAATAAATAAAATAATATAAAATTTAAGTCTCATCTCCTTTGGTTATTGAGAAAATTCACCTTGCCTTGCCTGCGCCTCGGGTAATTTCGATATGCAATTATTCACTGTCATACCGTGGACCCAGTGCAAAATTTGGTATTGCACTACCCCTCATCGCGAAAGCGAGCGACTGGGGTGTGGCACTAAGGGAAAAATTCACCTCAAAACAGAGGTCTGTGTCAGTCTAAAACTGGTAATCTCTAAACAGATACTGTGTCACTGTGGAATTAGAATTTTGAATTAATTCTAATTAATTTGTGAAGATAGCGAACTGCCGAAAGTAGCTAGATTCGGTCGCTTTTGGTGACGAAAAATGAGGGTCATTAAGTTTTGTTTAGATGTAGATTATAAAAAACTTGAGGTCCTAACTAAAAATTCCAATTCCACAGTGACACAGTACATGTATAAAGGTTTCAAACAATACCCAATGTTGCTTGGAATCCTTTGGCAGTGTAGATTTTTGGCGCAGAAATTAAATTTTTTTGTAAAATTGTGAAAATTGTTGATTTTTACATAGAGGCATTTTACGACCACGCTATATTGCAAAATTGCATATTTTAGATTTCAACATACTTAGTCTTTATATATTACCATATTTATACTAAATACTATATATACTAAATCCTTTACTAAACACTATATTCATAAAACTTGAAGTTGACTTGCGAAAATTTGCTTCAGTTGGCTGCAAAACACTCGTACTCGCTCATGTTCAAATTGCACACAGTGGCTCGAAATTGCGGAGAACTGAACGAAACAACTCAAAATTTGAACTTTATATGCACGACATATGTGGTTAGTTTATGTGCGAAAATGAACAAAATCCGTGATCTAAAAATTTTTTATGACGGACTCCTCTTAACTGCTAGCTTAACACAGCTCAATGGTCGGAAAAGCAAAAATGTTCATTTCGGTGACCTCTTTCATTTATGTCAACCAATCAGCTGAATCCATAACGAACTGAGAGAATAGTGGCAAAAACTGTAGCGGGAATGCCGAATGAACAGTGCAAGCCACTACTAGGATTGCGCCCACAATGGATAACACACCTGGCTTGGGGAGAGCCAGTCCTGGGGAAGCCTCGCCAATAGATAGTAAATCTATAAATTACTACGTATGCTACCTAGACTAACCCTAACTAGCCCTAGATGGAACAAATACAAAGAATATTTATTATAGAATAATATATAGGCGCAAGGCCGGCACACTAAGCTAACACACACGCAAGTTACTTACACACAGTAAATACGGCCCGCTGGCCAACGTACCTGCAGGAGCGGAGTGGGTTGCAAGCGGGGGGAGCGCAAAGAATAGTTGGGGAGACCCGACTATTCAGCAAGGCAGAAAAGTAACAACCAACGTGTTGTGGGGAATTTTAGAGAGACCCCCCAGGTGGGCGGGGCTTGGGAATTCCCCCCAACCAATAGGAAGTAAACACCTACCCTCCCAGTAGGAAATACCCAATAGTGGGGACGCCCAACACACCCAACCTTTCCCCGACTAACTAGTCTAACACGTGGCGTCAAGCCAGTGACTAGCTAGGCGAAAAGGCTGCAATGAGCGTACACACATAACATGGATATTTGTAAGGGGATATGTATATTCCCTACATTTCCCCAGGGCTCACGGGACGAGCTCCTGCGAGGGCATTATCCTGAGGTACGTCACAACAAAACAATACAAATATAGCAGTGTATAACTGGCAAAGTAGTTATATTGGAATACAAAATGGCAAATGGAATGCAAAATACAAAACTAGATATATATGGAAAAAATAACAACAAGTGAAAATACTGATAAAATTAAAGTATCGGATATAATAGCGTACTGCTAAGAGCAAGAAGAAAGTATGGTAATACTTCCGGTAGAACTCATGGGAGAGGAGAGATGGAGGTCTCTCCATAGGAATATAATTCGTACGGATGTGGTTATTAAGTATAATAATAATAATAGGAACTAATAAAGATAATAAGATAGAAGTACCAAGAAAGTAACTTAAAATTTAGAACCACATTACCGTAAGGTAGGTATCCTAGTGGGAGAAAAAGAAAAACCCAATACCCATAAGTATTTCCATAGTAATTTGCAGTAGCCATGAATGAGCTAGATATTGGCATAGACCATAGACTAGGACAGTTGCCAAATTGGCTGCAGAATTATGCAAACCACAATCACAATGATATACAGCGTAAAGCTCTGAATAAAGCATACTATACGTACTATTATGACAAGATGGTAGATATATAGAACTGTACATGGCAGAATATGCAGTTGAGCAAAAATTAAACCAGATAGACAAAATACCCTTATTAGAAATAAGCTGCATAGGATACATAAGGCACAAAAATATAAGGCTATACATGACTAAAAACGTAAGTAACAAAATAACAATGGGGTTTACCCGGCAAAGGTTAACATTAGTAACAATAACAGATTAGTATAAGAACTCACTAAGGGGACTAATATAACATAATAACTAGAAAAAGAGACAAAACAAAGTCAAATACACTAACAAAAATAACAAACATACAGGAAAGTTAGGTTCGAGCTAAACTAGTACAAAACTAAACTAATACACGACAAAATATATGATAAAAATAAACACGATTAGTGGTAAAACAGTCACATTCGGTAGTAAAGTCACAATTATGATGTTTTCATGTTTCAGGAAAAAGTCACAAAGATGGAATGGAGATTTGGCAATGTTTATGGAATATCCAAATTGTACGGAGTGATTCCAGGCATCAGATAAGAGAAACAGTCATGGATCCATGGAGGAAACCAAGGTAGCAGGTTCGAAGTCAATTTTGGTTGGCGATATGCCGGCAAACTCACATCTCTCTGAAGACGATGGCTCTTGGATCAGGCCTTCGGGTAGGCATTCCTTCGAGGGGATTCCAATGGAGAAGAGCCATGGCTGGAAAGAAAATATCATTTCGTCTGTCTGGAGGCTCCAAACCAGCCATGTGGGCACCGCTTCGATTGACTGGCATATCGACTTGATGGTAGAGTAGGCGGTCCGGAGGGCCCTCACGATGGAACGGAGGGGCCGAAAGACCATCCTTATATCGTTTCGCGACAATGCGAATGCGTTTGGTCACGAGATGCTTGAAATCCTGAAGGTCTTCCAGGTCCAAGGGCTCTCGAGTGAAGCGATCCTTGAACAGGTCGTCTGGACCGGCCTGTGTGAACCAGAGAAAAAGCTCCGTGTACATGCCACCCTGGAGATTCTGGCCAAGCCAGCGGTCAAGATTATAGACCCAGGCTCGCTCTCCAGAGGGAGGGAGGTCCGCTTTGCTGGTAACAGGACGACCATCTGGCATGTCAGGCATATTGAATCCCACACCATAATAGAAGTCCTCATGAGCTTTGCCGTAAAGGCAGCCCAAGGTTTCGACCAATTCCTTCTGCATCTCTTCAGAATAATAGAAGGAGTGATAGATAATGAGACGCTGAGAAAGAAGATCAGCTCCCATGCGCCAAACCAGAAGACGCTCCTGTGGGTATGAATCCATTTCAGCATCTACTTTGGCTTTGATGGCGTAGCCAGAGGACCTAGCTTCTTGAAAAATGCCCTGCTCGACGCGCTTAGCTCGGCAGAAATGGGCTTTTCTAGCTTGGTAAAGATGCTCCTTCGTTCCCAACTTGCGTTGACGCAATTGGTCCACATCAAGATTCATACCGCCAGGGTGTTCGAACATCGAGGAGAAAGGAAACCGCTTTCTCAGGTAGAGATAGAGGAACCGATATGGCTCCACATCTTGGATTCCTTCGACTCCAGGTCGATAATATTGCTTCATCGTATCGATGACAGCAGTTGTACGAACACGCTGACGCCTTGCGTGGTAAGGGATCTGAAAGATGGCGTCCTTCTTCTGCGCATCAATGAGGTGAGGATAATTCTCCAGTTCTGGGACAAAGTCGGCGAGGACCTTGACTTCAGCCCATCGTGTTGAAATGTCCGAACGATCGTGGGTAAAACCAGGCCAATACGTACCATCCTCGCGATAGTAGGGATGGATCTTCGCCTTACAAATATGTAAGCGACGACCTTGGCCATGTGGTTGGAATGTCCAGTCGATGGTAAGTTTACTAGCGATCGACGGATTCAGCTCACGCATTCTGGTAATGACCTTCGACATAGGTTGGTCCGGGAGTTGAAGCTCTGTAGTAGCCTTCTTTTCCAACCAAGCCAGAACAATATGCCGTAAAAGGCTAATCACTGGATGGACTTCCTCGATGCCAGGCGGCGAAGGAATGTGGACAGGTTTCCAATTACGGTCACTGTCCCGCATATAGATATAAGGCGGCTGAGGCCATCGACTAAGGTTGATATGAGTCAGTTCATGGTCATCAGGAAATTCCTGTATAAATTCTTCGAACACAGCTTTATCTGGCACCCGATTGGTAACATTGCCCAATCCCACATTTTGAAGGTGGTAGTGATGGCTAACCAGCAACACTCGGAAAGTAGGGAAATTATCCCGAGTATAACCCGAATGGAATTCAGGAGGGACTTTCCTCGTGTAAACCAGTGAACCAGTCTCTCGGGATTTAGAGCACGCTGGAATAGAGTAGCCCTTTTGATCACCAGCTGGACGAATGTCGGGCACAGTTGCCAGACGAGGCTGTCTCCAACCGGCTGCATCATTGAGCTGCTGAGCTTCAATTGAGGCAGGAACTCCAAGGGGACGACGAGTTGGAAAACGTCGATTAAGATCCTCGGATAACGAAATAACCTGCTCACGAAGAATCAGTTCTTCTGCTGTGCTCATACCCTGTGAGGTGCGTGGACCTTCTTCATTATCAGTTGACGTCAGAGGTGGGGAAGTTGATTCCCACGGAAAAGGTAAATGACGAGAAGGTGCCGCGCTGGTAGATGGAGTTGACGTCATCAATTGGGAATTCGTCACGATGATGGTCAGTTGTGGCTCTGGAGTGGTCGTTGTTGGTGCTGAAGTGACCGCTTGGGTCGAAGGCGCTACAGGAACCGTTGTGGTAGACGACACCGGTTCTACTTCTACGACTGAATCAGAAGTAGAAGGCTGAACAGGTTCCTGGCGAACTTCGGTTTCAGTTTCAGCAGAGCCTGGGCGTGAAGCCTCCCGTTGTGCGAGGGTTCTACCCCGTCCACGACTTCTGGAAGAAGCTTTCGACGCGACAGACTTTTCTGAAGATACAGATCCAGTGGAACTGCGACTGCCACGACCACGACCAACGCGTCCTGTAGCAGGAGGAACCACTGCAGAAGCTTCAGGCTGTGGAGACGGCGAAGATACCACCATTGGCGTACTGCCTGACGAGGCAACAGTCACAGTAGGCGAAGCTGCCGGAGCTACGCCCGTAGCGGCGACGTCAGATCGAATCGAAATCTCGTGACTAGATGGTTCGGCCGGACTTGGCGTCACTAGAATAGGCTGTGTAACCGCGGGGGTAACCGTAGTAACCAGGCCCGAAGACATGGTCGCACAGACCGAAGGAACCACAGAGGTGGCACCGGGTAGAGCAAAGTCCGCCGTTGAAAAGCCAAAACTGGAAGCAGACCCAGAGGACCGAGTGGGTCGCGGTGGACCACCATACGTGGACATCACTTCCAAAGGAGTTAGTCCTTGGGCTTCCATTTCTGTGATGACTTCTTCAATAACCGAGATTTGTCCAGGGGTAAGCTGTCGCTCACCAGTGACTCGACTGAAATTAGTGTCTCCAGGTTGCAGTGGATTGACCGAGTTTACGAAAGGCAAAACTCGGTATTCTGCCATTCCGTCATTTGCGTTTCGCCAAATAAGCGTGATATCAGGCCAGGCCGGCGATTGATGGCCAGGACCTACCAGAATTTCACGGTAGACTTCCCAATAGACGGGAAGGCCAGCCGTTACCAGTTCGAAAAATCGGCTTGGATCATAGGTAGGGCTTCCCGGATCCATAGGAGGGCCAACCACGTAGATGTGGTGTCGCGGCTGTTCGACTCCTTGAGGTGATTCACGAATAATGGCCATAATCCGGCGTATAGCCTGTTTCGTCAAAACTTGGATATACGGTGGAATTTGAATTGTCATGACCACATCATGGACGTATTCCTGGGTCTGGTCATCAAACCAATCATTATACCGATTCTGGACCAAAACGTCTTCCAGCTCGAACCGATTGAGGTCGGGGGTATACCCTGAAGGACCACTGGTACCATTTGAATACAGACGACTGTCCCAGATGAACCGAAGGGCTTCGTCATAGGACCGCTGTGGAATCTGAGGGTACCATTGTTGCAATTCTTCAGCACTGGCAGGGTACCGAGGCTGGAGAGTAGGTTGGACCGGAGGCAAAGGGCCCTGCATACGTACCAATGGAGGCACTGGTGGCGCACTGGCCGACAAATTGCCTCGAACCGTAGTTGGTTGAGTCCCAGTTGACGTCGGCGAAGTAGAAGTCAAGGGTAGCTTCGCAATCGATTGGGCCAAAGTCTTCAGACCAGGAGCCAGCTGGTCAAACAGATTAGACGGGAGAACGTCAGCACTTCGGATGAGAGATTCTTGGGTCGGCGTGGACGCGCCGCTACCTCTAGCATCCGACGTAGCAGCCACCTGCGCAGTAGGTGACAGCGCTTCGGCTTCAGTACTCAATTCCGTTTGAGCCGGGACTCCAGGTTCAGACACTTCGGGTTCCTGAGCGTGAAGTTCAGGCACCTGTGGTGTCGAGTCAGATTCTGGATGCAAAGTTCCAGGTTCGGCTGGTTGATCAACCACGGGTTGAACAGGCACATGGGTCACCGTAGACGCCGAACTCGTCGGGGCCGAGGTGAACACGATAGGCGGGTTATAGCGATCCCGAGGGTTACCTGTGCCTGGGATGAAATGAGTCAGTGGAGGAAGCACCTTTGGTGGGGGCGGCAGGGCCAAGTCCCGTTGAAGGCGACGATATTCCTCAATGAGAGACTCTTCCGGTGCCAAGACGGACATATTGATAGAGGCATCGCGATCCACACTGGATGTCAACGACGGGGAGCGTTGAAGGCGCTCCTCAGCATGGGCGTATTGCCTGGCTTCGTCTTCGTCCATATTCTGTGGGGTTCTGTTTGGATCCGCTGGGTGGAGTTTTCCCATCACCAGTGAATACCAATTGAAATCCAACCCATCAAAGCGCCGGCGTAACAAAGGAAACGCCAACTCAAAATAGTTCCGCAATAGCGCCAGCAAAGGCACCCAAGCTACAGTCCGCGAAGGTTGGGCACGATTTCCACCAAGGTGTTCCGGAACCAGGAGGGACCAGGCGAATTGCCCCACATATTCCCGGATAGCATCGCCTTGCTGATTCAAATATATGCGCATTTCGCGTTGCAACATACATTGACTCTCCGTCGATGTGCCCGTAAGTGCGGTTGCAGTGGCCGCTTGGACCAACGGGCCCATTGCACCGCGCGCTTCCTGATTTGCTCGGGCAATAGTTCGGTGGTCAGGCCCAAAGGTATGGATGACGGCTCCCAGGTAAATGGCTTGAGTCCATTCCCGGGCGGGTAGACCATTGGCCACTGATGTCAAAATACCGTAGATGGTAAGAATGTCCGCCAAGGCGTATTGTCCTTCTCGAGTGGAGGGAAACAACGGGAGTCCCCAGAAATCAGGGCCCCGTAGCAGTTTTGGCGAAACCAGTCCGAAATCCAGAGCAAGAGCGTTTAACCCAATATGTTGCTCTGCCACATAAGGTCCAAGAGGAAGGCCGGAGAGGTCCTCCCAAGAAAGTCTAGGCCACTCTGGCTGGTCACGACGCGTCGCGACTCGAAAGTTGATCGCATGGCGCACCACTTCCCCAAGTTCTACAAGGGAGGTTTCCATTCCCCTGATGCCGCAGAACCGGGCAAGCCGTAGCATGTCGTGTAGACAGCCAGCAGTCACAAAATATACAGTCTCTGGCGGTTGCAAAATCATTTGCAACAAGTGCAAGACTGGATAAAAGTCATGAGTAGAGGCCAGAATCTCGCCAAGGAGAATAAGGTAGACACTTGGATTGTCAGAAGGGACCGGACCGGCCAACTGAAGGACAGTCAATGTGGCCGCTGTGTCGTTCCCAAATTGGAAACCGGACCCACCTTCAATGTCATATGCCACCACACCCGTTTGGCGATACATGGCATAAATGTCAGGAATTGCAGTTGTTAATTGCATAAGATTGTTAATAATAATGACAGGATTAAAATAAGCAGGCACCTGGAGAGCCGAGGCATCAATACGATGATGCTGCTGTAGGACTTCCTGGTTGACCAACTCTTCTGCCACCGCCGTGAGGGCTCCGCGAGCACGGTCATCAAATATAGGCGGCCGATTTGTAACCAGATGATCGTAAAAGTTCTGCCAAAGCAGCTTGAGCAATTGAATGGCCGAGCTGGCCGCGGGGCGAAATTGCTCACAAGTGTTAGCAATATCCTCGGTTGACGGTAGGATAAGGGAGAGGCGGTTTGCCCGCTCTTCCGCCGTTGCAGGTTCCTGGTCACGAAGTTCGCGAGACTCAACGTGAGGTCGCCGGACAGGCAGTTGATGTTGGTGCCCCTCGGAAACAACCGGGATGTGAACAATCAAGTTGTCCATACCGGCCGCCAAGCGGGGCTGGGCATGGGCCGAAGCTGGCTGTTCGGGAGCCTGAGATGGCTGGTTGTCCGCATTAGTTGATGGCGCCTCGGCCTGACTTTCTTCATCGGCTTTAGATGTAGAATCGTCAGCTTGAGGTGTCTGGTCGCTTGGACCGGTACTCACCCCAGATGGTTCGGCGGGGCCAAAAACCACGCCTTCTGTCGCGCCTTCTTCTTCGTCGGAAGATAAATCCACTAATGGAATAGATGGATTATCTGTAGCGGCAGGTTCCGTAGATGGAGGTTCGCCACTGGTAGCAGATGCTGCCAGCGGGGATTGCTGAGGAACCGGCGAAATCGATGGCAATAAGGTAGGGCGACTTAGGCGATTTCGACCCTTTCTTCTGTCGATTCTTCTGACGACGACGAGATGGGCGAGTATCCTGTCCAGCAGAAGGTGCTGACGGGGTTTCGCTGGCCGACTGGGCCTGTCGTGATTGAGCCATACGTAAGTTGGCTTGACGGGCTGCCTCGCGTTGAGGGCGTGACGTAGTCGTAACCGGATCAGATTGAGGAGATTCCAAAGAAGAAATCTGATGAAGGGTCTCCTGCCGTTGGGCTTGAAGCCAACGAATCTGTTCGTCAATGTCAATGAGCTTTTGTTGAGCTCGAAAATGTCCTGAAGTGGGCGTGTCAGACGGACCCGTCGCGGTCTGAGCGCCCCGTCGAAGGGTTTGTGAAGGCGATGAAGCAGCCTTCTTGCTTTTCTTACCCGCACTGGGCTTTTCCGCTTGCCCCGTGGGTCCACCATCACCAAGGGCCGTTGCGGAGCGCTTGGCTCGCTGCTCGTTTCTGGAGGTCCCTTCAGTCCCAGATGTTGATAACTCAGCCGTGACCGGTGTAGGCTGAGCGCTGTGGCCAGACGTGGAGGGCAATGATGGAGTGCCCACACGCTCACGATCCGGCCTGTTCCTGTCATCAGCTCGTGGCGACTTGCCGGGAGCCTCGGGAACAGTACTGGTCGGAGGCGTAGGTAAGTCACTGGGCATAGGTGACCCACCAGCAGGGGGAGGCGTGGGGTGCTGAACTGGACGTACCCGGAGCACACCACTGGCTGTCCCTGCAGTTTGTTGGCCGACCACCGCACTGAAAGAAGGACCCGCAGTATCATGAGGCGAAACCACAGCAGGTCGCAGTGGAGCCAAATTGGCTGTAGTTGAAGCCGGGAGCAGGTAAGTCCCAGTTAACGCAGGAGAGTAGTTAGGTTGGTGACCCATTGGCGTCGGAGCCGTGATTTCCTCGTCGACCGAGACCAGGCCAGACACGGACGGGAAGGTGGCCAGGTTATTAGGGTCCACGGGATCCTGTTGACCGCCAAAAGAGTCACGATTGACTCCTTGTTGTGAAGAGTTATTCGCCATGCTGGTTGGAAAATGCGCTGAAATAGCTGACTTGACAGGAGATTTGAAGCTCTCCAAGTGACTACAATTTGATCCAGGAAAGAATCAGTAATGAAAAATGGCGTGAAGCCTGTTCTTACCTGAAAATAGCAGAAAAGTGTAGGATACAATGAGACGTAAAGCCGCAAATTAGGGCGAAAAAGAGGTGAAAGTGCATAAATATACATACGTGAACAAAAACTTTTGGGAGGGGGAATTATAAACAAATAATATAAGTGAATTTATGGGTGGTGAGAAGGGAAAAAGTAGAACTTTACCCACCCAACTTATAAAATTTGAGAAACCACCCCCCAAAAGGTGCAGGACCAGCAGGTACGTGACTTTAGTGGCCAACTAAAAACACAAACATACGTATAGACTGAGATGCAAGTTAAATTGCAGACAAGGCAGGCTGCTAGGCCTACAAAATGACCAGCATAAACGTACGTATACATATATACACCTGCAAAGGTACACAGCAAAAGACACAATACGTATATATGCACTTTAGGGGTCCCCCACTAACGAAAGAGAATCAATAGTGGAGAAACTTACCCTATGCACCCAGAAAAACACAAACGCATAACTACCACAAGACCTTTTCAATTGGACAGAAAAAGACACGTGTATACGTATAGTGTAAGACAGAAAAACAAGGCCCTAATAAAGGCGTTTAGCCCGGCAAGTCTGAAACTACCGTAATCCTGCTTTCACTGATTGAGGCGCAAGGCCTGATTCTTGACAGGACGATCAAGGTAAGGCTTCAGCTTCTCAATGTGAATGATTTCAGGTGCTGACTGGGCTCCAACTTTCTGGATCTTGAAATTCACTTCCGACAGCTTCTCCAGAATCCTATACGGACCATCGTACTTCGGACGAAGCTTCTGGCACATGCCGGATGGAGCTGCTCCTGTGATTTTGCGCATAACCAGCATGCCTGGCTCGTAGTGGATCGGATTCACCTTCTTAGCGAAGGCTAAACGGTTGTTCTTCGCCGAAGCTTCCAGCACCTGGCGTGCTGCAGACCACGCCCGATAGAGGGCTGACAGATGTGAACGCTTGTACTGATCAAAGTTCTGTACTACTTCGTCATTTCGACCGTCAAAGAAAGTGTCCAGTGGAAGACGCAGATCATGTCCGGTCATGAGGAAATGGGGACTGTCCTCCACAGAACTATGAATGGACGTCCGGTAAGCACAAAGCGCCCACGGCAAATGGTCATCCCAATTGGTCTGGTAAGCATCCACATATTTGCTGAAGATGGTACGGAGTGTCTTATTCAGCCTTTCGACAACTCCGTTAGCCTGCGGATGATAAGATGTCAAGCGTTACTATTCAACGCGAAGAGAATATATACTGAAGTACTTGGATGTATACTGAAGAAGTTATCATAGTTAATAAACAAACACAGAAAAGTACAAGAAGGCTTTCTAAAAGTTCTGTAATGTAAAGAAACCAGATTTTTATTCCTGCTGGAGCAGGAATGTATAAAAAGGAAATTAGTATGTTTAGTGCATGGTGAGTCATTTCTCCATTCAGAAGCCCTATCTCCAACATTGGGCTAGCTTAGGTCAGATTTTTTTGCATTCGGATTATGCAAATTAGGTTTTGGAGCCTATTTAAGTGGCAGAACTGAGTAGTAGGATAGTGTGTCTCCTTAGCGAACCAAGTCTTTGATCCAGTGCTGGAACTGTTTGATCCAGAAAGAGCAAGTAAAACTATGCATGAGTCACGAACATTTAGCTTTGAGTCACGCATCGTTCGACTAAAAATTCACTATTTTATTGGTTCGCTAAAAGTCGCTTTGCGAACCAAGTTTTGAGTTATTAGCTCATTTTGTGTTAGCTGATAGTCCTTCAAGCGTACTCCATGAGTCACTCTTTAGAACTTAACGAAACTTCAGAGAAAAGCGGAATTTTTAATTAGAATCACTAATAAAAAATACTAAATAATTTTGGCTTAAAGCGTGAAATGGTCCGCTCACCTAACATGAGCAGTGCTGAGAATAAAATAGTGGTTATCCCAAGAAAACGCTAAACTTTATTTTGCATTTTGCCACGTTTTAATTTGCAGTATCAGAGTCACCGACGCACATCCTATCCTGGACACAGCTTTAAATTCCACCGAATAGTTGAAAAAATTTGAATTTTTGTACATGTACAGATTGCTAAGTCGTGATTGCGTCCGCTCACCGAAAGTAGGGTGACTTTACTCTAAAAAGCAGGTTATCTCCGGTTGTCCTAATTTTTTAAATTGGGCAAAAACCTGTTTTTTGCAGAGAAAACGATTGCTGTGGGTTTTTGTATTGCCATTGTTTATAAATTTTCTTAGAAACATTAATCTAAAATTCCTAAATTACAGGACACATACTGTCTCTATTTTATTAAATTTGATGAATTTAATTGACAAAGTTTTGATAAATTATTATCTTGTGGAAGCGCCGCAGCCATTCAGAAACCCACAACAGTCGTTTTCTCTGCAAAAAACAGGTTTTTGCCCAATTTAAAAAATTAGGACAACCGGAGATAACCTGCTTTTTGGAGTAAAGTCACCCTACTTTCGGTGAGCGGACGCAATCACGACTTAGCAATCTGTACATGTACAAAAATTCAAATTTTTTCAACTATTCGGTGGAATTTAAAGCTGTGTCCAGGATAGTATGTGCGTCGGTGACTCTGATACTGCAAATTAAAACGTGGCAAATTGCAAAATAAAGTTTAGCGTTTTCTTGGGATAACCACTATTTTATTCTCACCACTGCTCATGTTAGGTGAGCGGACCATTTCACGCTTTAAGCCAAAATTATTTAGTATTTTTTATTAGTGATTCTAATTAAAAATTCCGCTTTTCTCTGAAGTTTCGTTAAGTTCTAACGAGTGACTCATGGAGTACGCTTGAAGGACTATCAGCTAACACAAAATGAGCTAATAACTCAAAACTTGGTTCGCAAAGCGACTTTTAGCGAACCAATAAAAAAGTGAATTTTTTAGTCGAACGATGCGTAACTCAAAGCTAAATGTTCGTGACTCATGCATAGTTTTACTTGCTCTTTCTGGATCAAACAGTTCCAGCACTAGATCAAAGACTTGGTTCGCTAAGGAGACACACGTAGAACTGAGAGCCTTCGCGCAGTCTTCGGCTGTCAGCAATCTAAACGATTGCAAATTTTTGAGCACTAGTGTAGCTTGGGAGCTACACATGGTGCATTAGGCAATGAAATAAGGTACTAGCTTGCGCTGGACATCACAAGTTCAGGCCAATCATGGCATGGCAAGCATAGGCCTGACTCCCTGATGACAATAGAGTTCATTGAGAATTGGAGAAAAATTAAGCAGCGGAATGAAAGTAATGGAAGTTTTGTTTCCTTTTTATTTGGAAGAACGAATGTAAGTTTGTCACCTGTACTGTTGAACCCAATGATGTTAACTGGCTGTATTGTGCTATGCTGTGCTATGCTGAGGAAAGTCTCTGATAAGACAGCAAAACATTTAATGAAATATTTCAAATGATAACAGTAGTTCGATACTAAAAGGATTAAGCTGAGATTAGTTAAGTCAAGTGAAATTGTAAACCGAACCTGCAGCTTCTAACGGTTAAAGACTAGAGCCTTCCGACAAAGTCAATTTTGCAATTGAATAAAAACAGGTCTACAAAGGAATACTGCCCCTTTTGGGGCCTACTTGTTCTTATTTCCGAATGTAAAGGTTTGTTATGCCAGAAATTACTAACTTTAGAGTACTTCCAAGAGGTTGTGACAATTTCAGTTAATAACCATGTTGCTGTGTTGGTGACAATTCCCTGATAAACATTGCATGAATCTTTAAAAATGAGGATCTGACGTTAGGGTTTAAAACAAAATATAAAGAAATAAAATACCTGAGCATGTTGTTATAGCAATCGAGTTGGTCAGATTAAGCTATGATCGGGATGTTGAAAGAATGATACAAAGAACGAAAATAATGTATTTTATTAGGTTTAGTTTACCCTTAGTTTCAGAGCAGATCAAGTGCAAACCTTGTGTTATGGATTAAAATCATTTTGGTAATCCTTGTGCAACAATTGTTTGTGTAGCACTTTGGTGGTGCAAGTTGATGAGAAACTAGCAGATTTCACATTAGATAAGTGATTATCAGTAAGCTATAATCCTTTACGTACGTACTTTCAGTTTGGACATCGATTGACGCGCGATACCAATTTAATCTAAGTGAAACTTTCTATTGTGCACTTGTAGCTTCGAGAAAAACTAAATATAACATTTACTTTCGAAGTAGCAATTCTTTACAACTTAAGAACTATGATCGCAATGACTTTAGTCAGAAAGTTTTTTAAGCTGTGACTGGTTTATGTGTACGTGTGCGTGCGTGATGCAATCATGCCAGCCGGTACCAGTTTCTCCCTATTTTTGGTCATTTTTGGTGATGGCCGGGTGGCAGTCGGCCGGAATGGCTCTACTCTGGACCAACCGCCAACCAGCAGGTTTCCCACCGGAGTACGAACAACTATAGTGAGCAATTATCCAGATTTATTTGTTAGGAAGAATAGCTACGCATGTAGGTGTCGATTTTTTACTTTTGTTTATGGGTTTTTTATTTAGTTGCCAGCAAACAGGCGTGTCTTGTAGTTCTAGTTCTGCACTTTTGCTGCCTTTTTATTTAATAACTGGCTCGCTGTATATTACTCTGCAATAAAACTAAAATAGTGTACAGTTATTATCAAACAGCTTAAAATAGTTCTTCCTCAAACAAATACAGGTTTTGCTTCATTTCCCTCCAAGTCTCCGTAACTTCCTGTGACTAGTGACAGATCACGTGACTTTTAAAACAATCAGCCCATTCCAATGTCTGATTTCATTTTGAAGCGATAGTTTATTCAAAATCCTCTCCTTCACATTTTTTGTCCGTCTCCTTACTGCCCCAAAGGCGGAGGAGTGACCAGTTTGGAGGATCCGATCAGCATCAGGAGGGCAGTAACGGCACAGGTTGCGGTCACAAACAGTATCAAACAAATCTTTTCCAGAACAACGGCTCCCGATTCCCATTCATTGGACTCTTCCGCCGTTTCCGATCGCCAAGATTCCAGACACTGACGGATCATCCTAAGTTCCTGCAGAAGCCGGAGTTGGCAGGACACCACAGCGGGTTCACTGGAAAGGGAAATCGCAGAGCCGCCGTTTTGTAGAATTGGACTGTGATTCAGGTTTGCTGTCAGGCTGAGATGGGGAGAATGAAAGAGGAGTGGATCTATTTCGTGATTCTCCACTGGTTCGGTTACTGGAAGTGTGCTGGAGTTGCCTTTGCTCTGAAAAAAACCAATAAAATATTAAACTATATTTGCCACATAAAGAGAATAATTACGGTTAATAATGGATGAAGCATGACGAACAAAACTTTCACTTTATCACTTTATGGTCCATTCCATTCATTCAATTTCCTCACCTCATCGGCCCACCCAAAACAAATTCTAGAAGCACCATAATGGCAGTCAAATTTTGTCCTTTACTTTCACTAGACCACCGATACAATCCAATAATTGTTGTCAATGACCACTGCAGCCAAATTTGTGTCTTAACTCATCAGAAATCAGAATACCGACTAAACAAACATCTTAATGCTGTCACTGAGAGCAAAGACACTAAAACTAAATGGAAACGTACTGCGAGTTTCACATTTTTGGGATAGGAGCATGTGAGCTTGAGAAACCATCTAAGCAAGCAGGTACTCTTTTTTTTGAGCCGACCCTTGTTATGCATGGAGACAATTATTACAGTAAACGTGACACCCAAACCAACTAGAACGATCAGCGCCAGAATAAACCAACCTAAAACAATAAGAACAGTTCCTAGGAAGAGATTAAAATCCTTTTAATTTGTAATCAGCCTGAGCAAAAGTTTCTTAAACGTACAAACCAAGCTTCTTTTCTTGGCTTGGTCGGACTTCTGTAGTTGATCGGCCAACAGCCAACGCCCAACGACCAGCGGCCAATAAACATCTGCCAACGTGCAAGATTCAGTCTTACATAGACTGAAATATTTCCTGTAAATCCTAAAAGATCGGTTGGTCGGTGTGGCCATTCCGCCATTGGGCGGCCATCGGCCACTCGGCCAACGTCCGACACCACCATATTACCGACTCAAATAGCCCCATAAAATAGCTTTCACCAAATTCGAAATATGGAAGCAAAGTTCTGTCTCTGTGCAAGAACTATTTCAATTTATAGACTTCATTATCAGAACCACCCAAGCCAACAAGAATATTGACTGATCATCATCGATTTATCTATAAACTCACCTAAAAGCGATACAGAGGTTGAAGAATGAGGCGTATGATCCGCCAACTGCAGAAGGAGTACAGCCAAAGCCAGCAGGGTGGTCAGGCCAAGGGTCACCTTTTCTTGCCGATCTCCAGAACTGCTGCTTGGCGTAAAGAAACCGATGTAGTTTATCAGAGACAGTACAACGGACGGTATCACCAAATTAACCGTATAGAAGAGGGGTTTTCGTTGTAGAATTAAGTTATACTCAATCATGGTGTAATTGTAGGGACAGCATTCGTACTGACGAGCCACAGGTTCGGCATAGAAGCTGATCACATCCCACTGTTCATTAGGTATAAAATATTTTAGAGTAACGTTGATTCCCTCGGTTGAAAAATCGATGGCACTGGAATCGTGTGTCCACGAACCAAAGCTGAAATCAGTCATAAATTTGGTGGACTATTATATAGTTAGCAAGAAGGCAATTATTGAAGCATTTAATATCAAATAAGCCGTTTACTTACATATGGACACGACATAAATAGAGAGCAGTTAAATCTGGTTATTTGTCAGAAAACATATATTGCAAAATTGCAAATATAATTCAGGACGCATCGGAAAAGAAAGATTAGTAGAGTCGGAATGAAAACCGCGCCAGTGAGCTTCCTAGCCAAACATGAAAAATTTATTATCATTTGTTACTAAAGATCTTGAACCTACATTAGTTTGCAATTCTGCGTGTCGTAGGGAAAGTTGGTTACATCCATGTTACAAGTTGTTTTGAGGATGGCAGGATACTGCAGTCTTAGTTCTCCACTCTGCGTTGACATATTCGGAACCACTGCAACATTGATTAATCGTTGAACATTCACTGTATCCATCACTAAACTGCAACACCAAAGTACAATTTTTGATAACGTTCATATTTTCTAGTTTTGTATCACTTTCATTCGTGGTTGTTTTGGATGTTGTAAAATGAGTAGATCCTGGTGAAGTCAATTAAGATTTTAGACAGACCCTAAATGAGAATTGCTCAAATCAGTACGAGTGCGCTTTGTAATTCAAACAAGTATACTTTGTAGCACGGTTTTTAGTGCATTCACAGATATGTACATACGTTCATCGTGCGGGAAGCGAAGTGCACGAGTGTCGCGAACGAGGGCTTTCCGCCCGATGAATTTACAACACTGTGAATGCAAAATCGTGCTACAAACAAAGTACTTGTATAACGAATAAGGTACAAAACCTTTGTCACCACGGTTATAACCTTTAAAATAAATAACATATTAATTTTCCTTGGATAAGTACCCAGACTATATTTACCTAATTTTCGTTCCAAAAATACGTACATCGCATTTAAAAGCCAATAAAATGCAAAAATGTATATAATTTTTATCGACATAAAATCACATACTGATATTAAGTAATCTCCGTGCTGCAAATTATTTGTAGCACTATGCACGTCAGAGCGTGCTCTCATCTATATTTAGGAACTAATCTTCAGCTCAAAAAATAGATATGAGTTATACAATATTCCGTCTTAACAGAGATTACGAACAAAAATTATAATGCCTTTACCGACCAACTAAAGTGGAGCATCTTTCGCTTAGGAGAGTTAGCTGCAGTAAGTAACTATAAGTTTTGGAGGGCAATGCATGATTGCAGTAATTATCGGAACATATTAGTAATATGGCTGAAGTTTGGTACATACTTGTTGTAAAGATAAGTATCTGGTCTCCACACGTCATCATAGGGTAAGCTAAGCTCTGATATGTTGTCATACTCCCTTGGGTCCCAAAACAGATATTCATCAGACCAGAACTAAACAATAAGGAATCTAAAATCAAATTTTTAGCAGGTTGCTGGAGCACTGAGCGCTAACGTCTCGCAATTACAGCATTCCCTGAGAGTTATGGCGGGGAACAATTGTGACTATGGCGAATGCGAAACGGTAGTTCAGACTGTTTTTGCTTTAATCGGGAGACTTAACAAGAACAGCACACATTATTTGAAGTCATGTTGCATGCTATACCTCAGTCATCCACATACTCGTTGTAATGCACTGGTTGACCTCATCCTAAACAAAAAAAGCAATTAAAATTAATATGGAATTAGTTTACCAGCTAAAAGAAGCAGTTTTCTAGATTTTCACCTATATTTTCAACCTTCATTCAATTAAGAGTTTCCAGAATTAGCTGAGTTTTGTTTAAACTGAATTAATTTGCAACAATCGTGATAATTTTACAGTGTACTTTGACTCACCACATCCAAAAGTTGATACGGCTTGGCCAATAGACGCACATGAACTGATTTTCCAACGTCTTTCACTGGTCTTATTTTGGGACTATAATTAGCCATCAAATCGTACAACAGCCTGGCTTGAACGTTCTCTGTTTTGTCTATTTTTTCCAAATCTAAACTCTATTAAAATTAAGGTGGTCGACGTAACATTAAGTATATCAAGTATAGGTATCAATCAAGAAAGCTGAAATTCTTTCCAGTACACATCCGGAGACCATTAAAGGATATATAAAGGAGAGGGCCCAATTTTTGACTACTGTGCAGAAATATTAACTAGATTAAAAAACGGAATTTGAACTCTGGACAGACAAAATCTAATCACCTTAAAATGTGGGGTCTTTCCCATTATCCCCCCATATCTTCGTAGAAGTACTGAAGATGCACACTTTGACGGATTGAGTTGAAATTTGGTAGGGGTGGGTTTTCGGACCTGCTGATTTCAAAAATGCAAAAATTTTAAACCTTAAAAAATTTTTTAAAAATTTAAAATTTTAGTTTGGTAAGGGGGGACACCAAGAGGAAAAGAAAAATTTTTTGTCTTCGATTTTGCTGAAAAGATGTATATAAGGGTTTTCGGGGTCGTAGAACACGAATCTGAAATCCGTTTTTCGATCCAGCTTTTTGTTGGCTCAATATAAGCTAAAGTTCTAAGCTTAAGATGTAAGCTTAGCCTGAGCTAACAAAAAGCTGAATCGAAAAACGGATTTCAGATTCGTGTTCTACGACCCCGAAAACCCCTATGTACATCTTTTCAGCAAAATCGAAGACAAAAAGTTTTTCGGTTCCTCTTGGTCCCCCCTTCCTTACCAAACTAAAATTTTAAATTTTTAAAAAAATTTTTAAAAGTTTAAAATTTTTGCATTTTCGAAATCTGAAGGTACGAAAACCTACCCCTACCAAATTTCAACTCAATCAGTCAAAGTGTGCATCTTCAGTACTTCTACGAAGCTATGGGGGAGGGTAATGGGAAAGACCCAAAATGTGAACATATTCGAAGTCACGTTGCGTACTATGCCTCAGTATTCTGGCATTAAAATGTAATTATATAATTTTATGTTACATGCATATTATATTGTATACAATTATATATTATATTGTATATTATGTTATATTATATTATATTATTGTATTCAATTTAAGAGACCATTTTAAGATCTGCCCTGGCGTGTACCTGCACGAAAGAGTGGAAAACTATACGTGTGAAGTTTCTGCAGCCGATCGCTACTTAATGTAAAATTTTTCTGCAAAACTGAGCAGAAACAGATGCAAGGATTCACATTTTATTTGGATCTTATGCCACAACCTTGAAATTCGACAACAGTTTTGCAAAAATCCAAGTTTGCGACATGCAAAAATTGCAAATAACTTGCAACGTACAAAAAGAAATTGACTCCCTCCTACTTACGAGCAACACTGGACCAGTCAGAAGTGTCAACCATATTGAAGACGCAAATGACCCAGATTAGTAGCATATTTAATACCCTATAAAAGATAAAATGTATCAGAATGATAACAGGTAACGGTACTGTGGCTAAACTTGAATATGTCTTGGTCCAGAAGTTATCAGGTACAAATTATCTCAAACTCACCCATTTTTCAAGCCAAATTGCAGGGTTCTAATGAGAAATTTGAGCACGTGCTTAATAAGGGACATGGTAGCACAACTTCAATGTTGGTCAAACGAAAACTCAGTAATGAATAAATATGAAGTTTGAGTCTTTCTAGTATATATATGTCTGTTCAGTTAATCACTTAATTTCGCAGAAGTGCCTTTATGCTTGTCTAATACTTGGAGCACACCTGTCAGGTTTCGATGCCGGATGCCCTGTCAATCAAAGGTGGAGAAGTTGGACTAAACGTTTGCCAATACTCTTGTTAATACTAAGATAATCTTACTTTAATAATCCTTTGGCCACGTGCTACTTGCTAGTGCTACATGCTACTTTGAATAAGTAATATGATAGAATTGAAAGGAATATATAATTGCTACTGCAGCACCACTGACCCGAAAACTTTGGACCCGAGATGGAGATCAAATCCACAACCTTTGGCTATCTAGGCCAACGCTCGACCGATTGAGCCGCACTTATGTTAGAATTCGTTTCCAAACTGCAGTGATGTTTTTCGAGATGCGCATTAGAAACATTATACACAAAGACACCGAAAACTAACTGCGCACTTGAACGCAGCTGAGGAACGGAGCTTTTCCGAAAAATATTCAGAGCATCCGAAGGACCAATCTAAGATTTGAAAAAATGAACGAAATTTTTCAGTTTGGGGCCCCATACAGCTCGGATGTCATGGGATATATCAATGCCATATATTAACTTTTTAATTATGATATGTTACCTACTTGCATGCAAAACACTAGCGCTCTCCGAAGAAGTTGTGCAAACTCCTAGGTATACCCCCCTTAAACTGGGACTGGTTCTCCTAATGACCCAAAAATTGTTTACTACAAAGTTTGGGCTTGGGGGACTTATTTACATCACCAAAGGTAGTCGACTTCCTATTTGGTGTAAATAATCTCACTCAAAGAGGTAGTATCACGAATTAGACAGCTCCCATTGGTATTTTAAAGTTCACCTACGCCTTTTCTTGACGTTAGAGCCTACTTGAAGCTAAACTGCGCAACCGGTGACTAAGACAATTTAATTTTTTAGAGCTTACCTGAGCAAGCTGTTGGGTGTTAATTGAGGAGCTCTGGCGTCAAAGGGGTGCCTTTCAGGACCTATGCCCTTATGACAGCTGTAAGAGGACATTAATAACTGCACAGATATTAACTTGGGCAACCATAAAACATTCCCAGCACAGCACCCTATAACAAACGGGCTTGTCAAAACCTATAGGCTCCTGTGCACGGCTGGAGCCTTCTTGATTAGAAAATTCCTTCCAGATTCTGCAATCATTAATGATCTTGCTTTCCTGATACACCCTATATAATATACCCTAAGATGAACATGACAGTATCTTCGACAATCTAAGTGGGTGGTCTCAATTAAGCGATTTCACAGGATTATGGGACAAAGGGGAGCGGCAAAGAAAGGATTTGTTTTTAGACCATTTTCTGATTGTGGCTCAATTAATCATCCTTTTCCCGATTTTCGCATGTCAATCACTTACTTCAAGGAAGCAGACATCTAAAAACACCTGAAGACTGCTTACCTACTCACGTTGGACTTGATGGTAAACAAGTTACGCAATTAAACTCATTAAATGCTGTAAACGAGATTAATTTAGAATCAAATTTCAGTCATGCTTTATGGAGCTGAACTTTCAAAATCGGTACTCTTTATTTGCTTTTATTTTAAACCATATACATACAATGCTCATGACATAAAAGGTTTCAGTTTTTTAGCTTCAGCTTAGAACGCACAGGATTTTTTAAATCCGCAAGGGAACTTTCAGGAAATTGGACGATTTCATCAACTTAAAACTACACAGAGACAAAGTTCGCAATTTCTGCTAAAACTATGCTCAACCCAACAAACAGAACAGCTCCACTTCATATTCACAAAAAGATTAAATAAAGGGATTTTCATGAAATAATTGGACTGAGTTTTTGGTTCAAGCTAATTTATCGGAAGGGCTAAACGGGGCGGGGTTGGTCGCGCAACCACATAATCAAAGAAGCAATCGCAGGAAAACATTGAAAACTCTCTCCCAATAACTTTTTGTTAACGAATTTTGAGGAAAATTAGGTTAGCCGAGTGCAAGTTGTCGATATATGATCAAGACTTCGCTTTAGGTGATGTCATGTCATATCAGTCACGAGGGTTAACTGTTCATGACAGCTGGGGCCGGTTCCACTAGAACCGGTCGGAACCGGAACCGGAACCGGAGCCGGAACCAAACCGGAAGGATTTTTACAACCGGAACCGGTGGAATTTGGAACCGGCCGGTTCCAGACTCAAAGAATGAGCTTGAAGTAAAATTTTTGTCAAATGTAAAATTGCAATAGTTGGATTTTGGACCTGGATCGCATAATCTAGCAGCATTTGATTCTGATTCATGACTTTCTTGTCTCTGCAGTTGAAGCGTTGTCATTAATGTAGAATCATTAGCGAATAATTCGAAATCTGCGATTACTACATACGAATATTCGAATAGTTGTTTACATTTCAAGAAGACTTAACGAATAGCTTGATGAACGACTATTCTAAATATATATTTGTTTATTCTCACTTAGTTAATTGCTTTAATATTAATGCGGAAGATTTTTGTATTTGTTGCAGGATTTCGACTCAAGCTAAACTGAATCTAGAATGACCAAAATGTGTTGATGGTAGCACGTGCAGCAAACTTTGAAAGACAGTAAAATTATTCAATTTTTGGAGTTCAACGATAATTTTTAAATCATTTTAAAGCTTAGTTTAATTTAATAATTTTAAAGTTACTACAAGTATAGAAATGTTCGAGTTGGACATGCGATAACACGAAAACAAGTTTTGAACAGGGATTGATTTTTCGACGTGTGGGAAGCTAAAGAAAGGCGATCACAGTTCACAAAAAACGCTTCCCTGAGGTTATTTGTTCTGAGATTGCTTAATGAACCAACAAACTCAATATTTTGAGAAAATGTAAATTTTTCCGAATTTGGCCAAAACCTTCAAGTTTGCACTCTTATATTTCTCCCGAACAAAATTAACAAACGCAAAATTTTTCTGAACAGTTTTTTCAAAAATGTGTGCGTAAAGACGCTATCTAATTGCTGGAATGAGTTGAGAGGAATCCGTGTTCATAAGAATCTAGCCGCCATGTTCAAAATTTCGTGTTGCTGTGCTTAGGCAGAGATGATGCAGAGCAGAGAGACCAAACTCGAAAACCAAACCAAATCAAACCAAAATCAAACAAGCTTTGAAAACCAATTTCCTTATTATCACTTAAGGTGGTGGTATCCTTTTGTGTAGTGCTTCTGTGGTGTTTTTTTGAAACGCTATAACTTTCGCAATTTTGGGAGTTGGAAAGAGCTTTATACATCGTTTTAAAGCTTATTATTTGCACATTCACATGAGCTTACAGAACTGGCAAAATTAGCAAAAAATAGCAAAAATTTTCTGACAAGCTGACATCTAACAGGATGAATATAGACCAAAAGTTTTTGAACATCGATTTCTCAAAACTGAAGAATCGGCCAAAAGTTCTTTTTGTGCCACGATATGAAGGACATATGGGCCGAGGGACGTTTTTTTGGATTTGGCTCAGCAGGTCTTAACGTTCGAGAAAATCGGCCAAATGCGCATCTTCGCCAAGTTTGCGTAAAGGATTAAAGCCGTAGGAGTCAAAAATACCCGAAAGGAAACCAGCACCTTAAGCCGCGAGGACTCGAAGAATTGAAGAGCAAAGTTGTAAGTTTTGGTAGAGCATTCGAATGACTATAAGTTTGTATACAGTTTTATTTTCATTGATCTCATTACTTTTGCTTCCAAAATGCAGCTTCTTTTAAGAACGCCTTCAATTATTCTTTGGACCTAAGCTGAAGTCAACATCTCCGAAGAACAATTTAAATTTTGCAGGAGCAGAAACATTTGAAAACTGCTAGTACCTATTTTCCTATTTTTCAGGAACTTCGTTCGTAAGAGTGAAGGTGCGTAAATAGAAAGAGACGTCGGCATAACTAATCTGTTGTTAGCAACTAAACACTTACATAGACGTGTGTCTGTGTAAAAGAGCAATAAATTAAATTTTAATATTTCCTATCCTTCAAATATCTTAACTAAAATTAAAATTTCTGGAAACATCTTTCGGAAGCAACCGTAGCTAGTTAAAAGTTAGTCAAAAGTTAGTTAAATGTTAGTTAAAAGAAATTTAAAACTAAGCTTTCAGCTATTCTTATAAATTTTGAAAATGTTTTCCTACTTTTAAGATTTCCTTGGGTTGGTAGGCGCTGTATATATACCGCGCTGGTTGTTCATTTTTTCAAATCAATAATTTCAGGTTATACCATACAGGCATATTACATAAACATTTTGATACACAGTACCACTGAACAGTCAACTGTCGAAACAATTTTGTATCTTATGGTAAAAGTAAATATTAAAAGTTTCAATGTAGGGTATGGTAGGTTACAAGATGTCCAAAAATATTCTACAGTAACAAATCGAAAATTGATTCAAAAAATTAAGAAAAACGTTGTCTAGTTGCTTGATATGTTTAATCCAATGGATTTATACCATTGCTTCTTCATTTTGATTGTATAAGCACTATAGGGGCCTACTACAAATGTTAAATAACAAAGAAAATTATCACTACTAATTTTGTACTTGGAAGTTGGAACTGGGAACCGGAAACTAGAACCGGAACCGGAACCGGTTTCGAAACGGCCCCAGCTCTTCTACGAACAACGGATGATCGAAAAATCTACAAGAAACTGCTGACAGGGTGAGGAAACGACTAAACAGTGACGCAAATAATTGCGGGGCGATAGTGATCAGATCAGAAACGACAAAGATAAACACTCATAATATTTTCTCCTCCTACACCACACTCCGACAGAATAGCGAAATATAAAATTGTTAAATAATAATAGGACCAAATATAAATCAATTCTCCATGCAAGAATGAAGTGTTTTGAGGTCTGTGGAAGTGGAGAACTACAGTTAAAATAATCCTAGAAAGAAGTGTTGTCATTCCCTCGTCCACTTCTAAAAAGTGGCCGTACAAAAGGGTCTAATCGGGGTTTTAGGCGGCAGAGCCAAAAAAAGTTTACTCCAAAGTTTCAAGATCGCAAAACTACAAAATTCAAAAGCAGCAAAATTAAGAGTCACATTTTGTTTAACCAATTTGTGTTTAAATATTTGTGCTTTCGCGTCTTCTCTGACTGAAAACACTGCTGTTCACTGACTGACTACTTTTTAGAGATGAGGATTTTGGCTCGCGGCTCGGCTCGGCTCGGCTCGGCTCGGCTCGGCTCGGCTCGCGAGCCGAGCCGAGCCGAGCCGGCAACAATTTCTCCCGAGCCGAGCCGAGCCGAGCCGGAGAATTGAAACGCCGAGCCGAGCCGAGCCGAGCCGACCCTATCGAAAAGTTTACTGTAATTAGTACAAACAAAATAGCCAACAAATTCTATGAATTCTGTTTTCTGGTTTCAACTTTGTCGTCTAATTTTCCGTTTTTTCTTGTCTTTATTCATACCTGCCTTCCACGCCAACTTAGTTTAAACGTTACGTTTTCGAAGTCGTCTTATGCATGGTGTAGTTACTAGTTAGAAAGAAATATTTTGATTTAATTATTTCAACGTGTCATATTTGGTTTTATCAAAAATATTACAATTAAAATTTGCGTTGTCTTACTACTGTGGCTTTGGGTTGTTGTAGTAATTTATATGATAGCAGAAATGGTAAAACTGCTGATTATATACAAGAAATGCTTACTATTAATTTATTTAGAGTTTGAAATTATTTTGCATAATTACATATTGACAACGATTATGGCTACGATCGGCAGAGAGCAATTAAAGGAGTTGAAATTTGTTAAAATTTAAAAATAATTTAAAAGAATTCTGAATTTTATTGCTGAGTTCTCAAGCATTTTGCAATTTATCAGATTATATATTCCTTTTTTTCAAGACTGCGGAAAACAAAGTTTTCTCGTGATTTTTTTCGGCGTTTATCAGTGGTTCCTTTCCATATTATATATATATACATAGAAACAAATAATGAGAAATTTTAAGAAAAACAAGCATGAATGGGTGCCCGCCCACTTTCGTAGAATATACATTTACCAAATATTAATATCATTAAACCTTATAACCCTGCACTCTGCAGCTCGCAGTGTCTCGGTAATAATGGAGTTTTGGTGATTCACACTTGTACACAAAAGCTAGACAGCTGTTTTCAGGGTTTTTTTGTCAAAAACAACGTAGAAAATCCACAATTTGGTGCAATTGGTCAAACTTCAAAATTTCAAGCTGGGCGAGCCGAGCCGAGCCGAGCCGACCCACTTTCAATATTCTTCCGAGCCGAGCCGAGCCGAGCCGGGTATGCCCGCGAGCCGAGCCGAGCCGAGCCGACCGCATTTTCTCCCGAGCCGAGCCGAGCCGAGCCGGAAAATCCCGGCTCGTCCTCATCTCTACTACTTTTGCAGAAATAAAGATAGAACATTCATTTTGTAGCATTACTGTCGCCATGGATACTACATAAGATCCGTGATGACAAGAGTGTGATGACTAGGTTAATCCAAAGAATTCCCGCATCCGTAAACGTTTTGTCTTTATTGCTTACCTTCTTTTGCAACAAGTGCAAAATTATTGCTTCCAAAAAATTGTTTCAATTTTGATAAAACTTAGTCTACAGAAAGTTTAGCAACATTGACCTAGCCAAACACTACGACTTTTTATTAAACAGCAGGCCTATAGGTAGATTGCATTCAACTTTATAATTGAAACACAGATTTATTACTATAGTGTTTGCTTTGAGGATAACAGCTCACTATGCCTCGTTATCATCAACTAGTCATATACAGTTTCTACATAACAATTGTGCTGTTGGCGTGGGTATATACAATCCTGGCCGGCTTACACTTATCTAAACGACAGCTTCCCTTGGGAACAGCACAGTGAAAGGTAAGAAGCAATATTGAAATTTAAAAAACGAATGCTTACTCCGATAACTTTTTTCAAAATCTCACTTGAGATCAAATCACGGCCATTCAAAAAGGACCAAGAAATAATGAGACAGTTAAAGAAGCTTTAATGATGACACTCTTTGAGCCTAATGGCCCTTTCCTAGAATTGTCTCATTTTTCAAAGCCTGCAAATGGTTGATTTCAAAGGAATCTTAAAGCCGCTATTTAACCAATTTTAGGTAAACCAAGTGGATAAAGCCACCAACTGCAGCTAGTTACAGCCACCTTTTAAGCATATAATCCTGTAATAATACTGCACACTTTTACCTATTTGAGAGTTTGAATAATCTAACAATTTATGAATATTAATATAATCTTACTAATTTTATAAACGTTGTTTTGAAAATTTTTCATATCTGAGATGGTTTCCCTGCATTGCAGTACTGGTTCAATCAACAAGGCAAGTGCTGGAGCTGAGTGTTCAGTGACGCAAACGCAACCATGATACGAACAGAAAAAAGAATGTCTTCTTTTTGCAAAATTGTATATGAATCAGCAAGGAAAACCAGCGATGGAAATGTGGGCGACACTTTTAATGGAGGAGGGGGTAGGTGTCAACCGCTCTGAGAGGAGGGGGCGTTTTCGGATAGTCTAATTTCGGATAGTCTAACTTCGGATAGTCTAAAGAAATTTTCGGATAGTCTAACAAGGTCAAACTAAATTGCACTCTGAAATTTTCTGTTAATTGATTTTCGGATAGTCTAATTTCGGATAGTCTAACTTCGGACAGTCTAAAGAAATTTTCGGATAGTCTAAAAGATAAGCAAAGAAAATTTACCTTAGAAATGTAAGTGTTTTAAGTTTGACAACAGTTACAACAACATTTATTTAACGTTACACAAGCAGAATCTAAACTTGTAAAAATAAGCTATATATACAAGGGTATTATATCAAGGCCGTTCTGTCTCCCACAAATTTTTATTTTGACCTGATCAAATTCGTGCTTCAAGAAAAGCATGAACTTGTAAATGCTGAGATGAGGCTGCCCCATGTGACTATTAAAACGGCTGTGCCAGGCTTCTACCGAATTATTCGTGCGGATTTTCACGTTGTAAAAATCCCACAAAAATAACGGAGTACGGAGCAGCCAAAACGGAATAAAATAATCGAATAAAAGATGCTGGCGGACATCTAAAACACTTATTTCTAAATCTAAGGTAAATTTTCTTTGCTTATTTCTTATTTTTTAGACTATCAGAAAATTTATTTAGACTGTCCGAAGTTAGACTATCCGAAATTAGACTATCCGAAAATCAATTAACAGAAAATTTCAGAGTGCAATTTAGTTTGACCTTGTTAGAATATCCGAAAATTTCTTTAGACTATCCGAAGTTAGACTATCCGAAATTAGACCATCCGACAGAGCACCGAGAGGAGGCCTTGCCCTCACAGACACAATCAGATGAAACACTCAAGTCTCAAATAGTAACACTTAGCGTAAGCTGGCAGCCTTCCAATTTATCAAATTTACCGACGGTTCATTTTTGTAGAGAATATCACATGGAATCAGTGAAGGGGCGAGGAGCGAATTTGAAGGCTGTGTATGCAATGCAACTGAAGAATGCGTAACTGGATCCAGCAATCATGTGGTCATCCTTATTGAAGAAGCTAAAATTTGGGTGAAACTCAAACAAATCGAACAACTGACTAAACAAATTACCATGCTTCTTGAGTTGCCTGAAATAAAATGTTTCACATGACGTATACCATACATGTCTAGGAATCACCGTATGTATACTGGGTATTTTTGAACAGGGGAGCTTCCAGGGGGAAGTTTTTCCGAAATAGTTTTTTGGCATATTGTGCATGAATCAATGCAAAAAGTTCTCAAAAAACCTGGACTTAGGCTATTATCGGGCGAAGCTGAAAAGTAGGCACATTTTGGCAAACACTGGGCGCCGAAAAATCTCTGAGGGGAAGCAAAAACACGGGAGGGATTTCGAGGAGAGAGAGAGGGAATTTCGGAGGTCAATTTTGGAAGGGCCCTCTAAAACTTCTCTGGTATCCTTATTATACATTCGTGGCAAACAACTGTTTGGTTTCTTGCCAACAATAAACTGAACCACTCAGCGTTGAGTTCTACTTTCGATGAAGTAAAATCGGAAAATTGCCACACAATGCATGCAAAACCTCCGATAGTGAAAACAAATGGATTTACGATATTAAATGGTTCCCCACAAACCAGTAGGTACTGATTCTTTGTTTGCACAATACTCATGGGGAAAGGGATCTTAAGCCACCGGTTCATCTCTCCAAACTGAAATTTAAGTCTGTCAGGAAACTCCAGGGGATTGAAATTGTATCTTTACAGACGGTTTTGACCAAGGATCTGAAATCTGACAAAGGTATACACCAGAGCTTGCTGAATCTATCAACCACAACAACTGCGCTATTTTAGAATGTACCAGCGTCCAGCTGCAGTGCAGCACGCAAACGTAGCGGACGAATTTCCTCTGTACCGACTTAATTACGAGGTCAACTGTTACCTAGGGGTCTCTTGCGCAATTCCCCCTCCCCAGCCATAACTTTTGATTTTTTGACCAATAACTTTGAAATTTTGTATGGGTGCATACTAGAGGCTGCTGAATTCAAAAATTCAAAAATTTTTAAATTTTAAAAAATTTAAAAAAATTTTAAATTTTATTTTGGTAAGGGGGGACCAAGGGGAACCGAAAAATTTTTTGAAAAAATTTTGCTGAAAACGTGCATACGGGGGTTTTCAGGGGTGCTGAGCACGAATCCAAAATCCGTTTTTCCATTCAGCTTTTCGTTAGCTCAATATAAGCTTACATGTATGTTAAGCATACAACTTTAGCTTATACTGAGCTAACGAAACGCTGAATCGAAAATCGGATTTTAGATTCGTGCTCAGCGCCCCTGAAAACACCTGTATACACGTTTTCAGCAGAATTTTGTTCAAAAAATTTTTCGGTTCCCCTTGGTCCCCCCTTACCAAAATAAAATTTTAAAAATTTTTTTAAAATTTAAAAATTTTTGAATTTTTGAATTCAGCAGCCTCTAGTATGCACCCATACAAAATTTCAAAGTTATTGGTCAAAAAAATCAAAAGTTAGGGCTGGGGGGAATTGCGCAAGAGACCCTTACCTAGTACCTGGATAATAAAAGTCAACCAGCTGAAAACTGTTGGCACTGTTACGTTACTTCGTAACTTTGTACAGCAACAAAAAGCTGCTTCTATAAAATGTTTCTGCTATTTACTATCCATGAAATTACATACTGTACAAAACAGAAAATTATATAAGGAAAAGCTCACATTGCAAACACCTTAAAGGAATTGTAGTAACAATACCAATTTTAACAAGGCTTTTAGAAATCGTAGGACCTGTTTACGCGCGAGGTAAAGATCAGAGTTAAAATTTTTTAACTCGTTTAACCCGTCAGGCGAGTTAAAATGAACTGTTAGCTCTTTTAAGCCTGTGCGCTAAAAGGATCGAAGTCATTTTAACTCTTATTTTAACTCGCTGCGCGAAAAGGCCCTTAGAAAACGTTTGCAAATTCATCAAACAGTACCTTGTCGAAATGGAAAAGCTGAGAAATTAAAAGCAGAGTGGTTTTGCTTTGACAGCCTAAGTATAACCGAAATCAAATGAATCGAATCAAATCAGACGAATCAAATGTAGAAAGATTAGCAATGGATTATATGCATATAATGATAGAACCACCAAATTTCTTTTTCAAGAATAAGTTCTCATTGGCGGACAGTTAGTTCTAGATCCCCCAGGCTCTACAGGTTTGGTTCAAAACTTAACAGTTGCAAAGAGAGAAACTTCAAAAATTGACAAAGATCATTAAAAACTTTTCAAACATTATCAGAAACACAAAAGGAGACTATGTATACATTATAACATTTGACAAACTCTGCAACATCAGGTATGGCAAACAATATTGATGCCTGTCTGTATAGAGTCCATGCTATAAGCCCAGATTATTTAAGTACCACCACCATTAACCACCATATTGAATTTAAATTACGAAAAACATAGATGCACTGAGCAATGAAATTTTAGATTTTTAGAAAAACCTTTTTGTTAATTTTGTTAACCTTTTTTGTTTTGAAAAAACAGTTGTGAAACCATACCGAACATTATATAACAAACGATACAAGCTACAATGCAGCAAAATGTTGAAAACATACAAAAAGTACACATTATTATATTAATGAATCAACAGAAACGAAAATAGGAAAACAAACAGAACCTTATTGTTAAGAAGCAAAACATGGCATAGCCTTTATAGCAAGTCCAGTTAATGCACTCACAAGTGCAACAACATGTTAAGAAACCTTGAACACGGAGTTATTTGAAAAAATCACACTAAAACTTGACAAAACGTGTAACCATATACACTTACGCTCCAATGCGCAAAAGAAAACTAAGCACAACAGAAACACAGCTGAATATAAGAATAACAGGTGACAGGAATGGGTAAAGGAACCTAAAACATAGGTTGGAGGAAGCACCAACGCAGCCAGACATAAATTCCTAAACAATTATAACCTACCACAAATGCTGGAAGCCGTAACGCAAAAGTTTTTCTCAAATTTTTGTGCTTTGAACTTACACTATGAACTTGAACTTTGAATCACACTGAATTAATTGGAAAAGCTTTTCTAATATTAAGCTGGAAGCTCTTGGCAAAAATACTAACTCTTCACAATTCTTAAAACTATACAAACATCCTTTTATTCAAGTTTTCTTTCCTTAATATTGAATCAGAACGAAAACACATTCTTACAACAAAATCTTTGCGAAAAACAAACGAAAACCAGAACATGTTGAGCACTTAACGTAAAACTTACCTACAAACATATAACATAGTGCAAATAACGTATAACTGACTATTATAACAGTACTAATCCTGTAACTTTATGCATTCATTCTCCATGACTCCAGTACACCAAACATTTCGCGGACATTTTTTCCATACACAGTGGGGATAATTTTGTCTGGTTTCACTGTCTTCACCATCCGTTCTAGCTCTTCGTAGCTACTGTGCTCACTGTAGGGCAAGGCTAAATTTACAAACCTCATTACCATACTAAATACATATAAATATATAAATTGTAAAATTACAGAGCTTATTATTGTATTTCACTGCAAAATCAGGTACAAGTTACGTTAGCGGGCACGTTTACAGAATCGGTTGTTGCTTGTCAGTGGTTGCCTAGCCCCGATAGAAAGAACCAAAGGCTAATCAATCATTTTCACTTTCAGAAATTCGTTTGATTTCCAGAAGTACGCAGCGGTAACGCAGCCTACTGGTGACATAAAGAACTACACTTTGTCAATATCAGACCAGTACTGGACTACAGGCAGGCAGCATAAGTTTAAATTCCATCAGGTAGAGAAAACCCTCCATAAAGATTAATCGCATGCCTTCCCAGTTTATAGCAACTTTTAGAATTTGATGTGTAGGTTTATGCATATGTTAAAAATTTGTATTGTATTATAGCAAGAGTTAGAGTACAGAATACATAAGAGAGTGACAGCTGGCAGTCTCTCTGTTATCAACTGCCGGTACATGCTCTGCACGGCAACGGCTGACCCCCCCCCAAACGTAATGCCAAACAGTGGCTAACAGGATAAAACGCCCATGGGCGGTTTTCGTGGGGTGGGCGCTGTTTTGGATCTTTAAATGCTCACTGTGACGGCTGTAAAGCCAAAAGGTGAGTTAAGAAAAAAGTGAGCTAATTCAGCTATTTCAAGGCCACGAATTTATGGTATGTTCTTTGGATAGAACTGTGAGAGTGTGAGCACGAGTAGCTTGCTGCGTACGAAATTTACAGAATTTATCGAAAATTTACAATTCAGCAATCATGGGCTGGTTTCCAAAATATAGCCCATGGGCGCTTTTTCGGGGGCGCTTTTTTGGATTATAAACGTCAAATCTAATTGTAGATTCCAAATTACTACCTCCTTTCCAACAATTTTCACAATTTCACTCATTTGAAACTAATTTTCAACTAAACAACTACAAGAAAATTCTTACTTATTTGCATAGCAACAGCAGACCATCGCCTCAGCTGAACGTACTGGCCCAGCCTGGTCGACTTTGGCTTAAAGTTCCATCCACTGGGAGAAATTCCAACAATTTTCTTGAATTTTGGAAATTTGCGCAAATATTCTAGTAGGCCCTGAAAAAGAAGAATCACAAAAACTAGAACACAAAAGCGTAAATACTCATTTTTCAGAATGCAAAAAGCATGAGTATTCGGAAAGGAATTGCAACACTTAGATATTCCAGCAAAGCAAAATGTTCAATAGTACAAATTCTAACCCTCTGATATCTAACATCTCCCATATCCGAGACATGCAGAGGCGTGTCGTCCAATGCTCTCGTCAATCTTGAACTAAGACCAGAATCATTCAGGCACTTGAGCACTCGAAACTTATCCGCAGCAACACCGATGGGCCAGTCAAAATGTTCAGCAATGGCTAGAAAATAGAATATTTTATAGAATTTAATAAAAACAGTCGGCAAATGAAAGAAACAGCTTATGAATGGCACAGGCAATATTGCTAGCCGCAGCCTTGAACCAATATTCATGAATGGAGGCAAATAATTTCAGCGATCCAGGGTTGTCGAACACAAACCAGAGTCTTTCATATTCCCGTCATGCGTTCTACTGAAGACTGCCAGTAGTTTTCCTCAAAATGTTAATGTAAAGGTTAAGGTTAGTGTGGCTAACTCACTTACCGGTGAAAATTTTTTCCTTTCCAATAAGATAAGTGCCGCAAAGGATTAAACAATGACCATTTTTCAAATCAAGGCCGTCTAAGTTTTCCAGCAATTGAGATATAACCAGCTCTTGAGCAGGAAATGTGTACTGAGGATCCATGTATCTACAAAACGCATAATGGAAGTAAAAGTCTGACGTGGACAGAGAACCTCCCCAAATATTTTGAACAGAAAAATCTTCAGTCTTCTCTCACCGAAATCCGAAGAATGAACAAGTTTTTGATAAGTATCAATCAAAAGCTGAATCACAACTAGAGCAAAAACAGACAGAATTGTCCGGAACACAGTCAGTCAAACGAAAATATGGACTTTGTATTGAACTCAGACATTTATGCAACTAATGCCATTCCATGAGTAATAGTGTATAATACGTCACATACGTTGTATCCAAATAGAGAATGTCGATACTATATCCCCTGAGAGAGTTAAGGACATCATTATCAGCCCTCACATCACCCGTATGCAGAATCGACTGGCCAGTGGGCAGTCGAAAAAGGAACATCACAGCACCAGGACAACTAAAACACTAAGCACAAGTAAACATTCATAGAAAATCACCGTCACTAAAAGTAGGAAAATATCCCTAAAATTTTACAGTTACACTCATTTTCATAGCAAAATCCCTTTACGATAACTGTGTATCTTCAAAATATTATCCAAACGGTAGTGTCGCGTCGCATAAACAGCAGCCAGCCAACCAGACTAGACCGAGCCATAGTTAAGGGGGGGGGGGTCACTTTTTTGCCGATTTTTCGACCATCTCCGATTTTGCTCATTTTCACAAATTTTGTAGTCCCCATGGGTCCGCGAAACAAGACAAGAGCGTTTTGCGAAATATTGCTTCTATCGTTCTGTACAGGCCCTCAAAGGTGACCTCGACATGTGTTAAACATAGGAAAATGAAAAAGTTAGGTTAAAAAGTTTGTGGCAGAAGAATTTTTCGCTGTATAAGCGCCAGAGCTCTGAAAACTTTTCAGAACCATTAAGGACATATTGTAGAGTGCAGCTATCTCCTCTGAAGCGATTCTGTTGAGTATTGGATATTTGGCGAATTTTTAAAGTCAGAATTTTGGAAAATCGGCCATTTTTGGACCATGAAAAACAGGACCTACGGTAATCTTTTGCTTGTCCTGAACGATTGGCAAAAGCTACAGAAACGGCCAATAGATAGCTGCACTCTACGCATAAAACCACGTCTTATGAAAGTACTAGCATTTTTCTATCATCTACAGTAAGCTCAAAAAACTTGCCACAAAAACAGCAAATTTTGCTAAAATTGCCCATTTTTCATAATTTTCACATTCTTTTGATACTAACAGACAAATTGGGTATCAATCGATAGCTAATGGAACGAGGAGCAACTTTTGTCATAGAACCATAGGTCTAAAATGTTGTCTGCGCAAGATAAAACCAGTTAAAGTTATAATGGGCAGTCCTGCAAGGTTAGGTCAGTGCATCACTCAAGCATGCATTATGAACGCCTGGATAGCTGGCCTTGAGCCACGTCTGCAGTTAAATATTACCTTAGTAAAGGCTTTAATTTGGTGTATCGGTTAACCCTGTTTTCGGTCGCGTTTGGTCTCCACCTGACCTTGCAGGGCTCATCACCGGAATTTTCAAGTTTTCCGGCTTTGAACCTGAATAACTCTGTTACAGTTTGATTTCGAACGCTAATATTCTAAGTTATTTTTGAGAACATATGGGGGTATATTATGTGTGACAATGAGCGACATCCGTGACTATCGATTTTTGACCAAAGTGACCCCCCCCCCCTTAACGGCGGTCTTGACAATGTTGACTTAATGGTCTGCTATGTTCACAATAAAATCGAATGGCAGTGAGTTCACAGCTGTTAGGTTTAACTACAGGGTAACAGCTGCACACTGTTGTAAGCGAACTTACTGATTTGAATTCAGCAGGATTACTTCAATCCCACCCGACAATGGCACGGGTTTGTTCATAGGCAGGGGTATGATTAGGGAATTGGCAAGACGGAACTTATACCGTACAAGATTACCAGTCACCTTCAACAATAAAACTGGTATTGCAGTATTACTTCCGAAAACGCAAAACACTGATCCTGAAACTACCTAATGATATAGTCAGGTTCGCAAAAAAAACCAGTTGACAGTTTTTTGCTCCAAACTTTTGCAGGGCGACGTGGGACAGGACAGGACGTGGGACATATGCATAGAGCTCGGTCCGACACATATGCCCACCTATAGCCCTTAGCCCGCCTCCCTGGCAATCCTGAGTAATTAAAAAATTTTGGTGGTTTTTTTGGGAACGATTCCCAAAAAAATAACCAGCGTTCCCAAATAAAAAACCACCCTCTTTACTACTGGCAGAGAAGAGGCAGGGCAAATCTAATATTACCTATATATAGCCCATAACCGACCAATACTACACGATACTTGGTGGAGCCCAAGGGTCTAGCCTGGGCACGGCAGCCCACTTAGACTACCTTGGACCACCATGACATGGTGAGTCTGGAGGTGTAAGTTCCGATAACTTTTTTTTGAGCGCCAAACGCCTTAAGCCGACGTTTATAGCATATTTGACACCCTTTTAACATGTATTTTCTTTAAGTACACTATAAAATTTCTGAGGACTTACCTGTAGCAACAGTCCACATCCCCAACTTGGACCCCCGGGGACCTAGGCCAAGTTGGGGGACTATCACCAAAACTCTACCAAAACAACTGAAATGTTGCGTAGAACCGTTTTATAACTAGGAAAACGCGTTTCCAGCGTGAATTATGCTGTAAATATCAGTTTTTAGTCAAGTCCAGTACTTCAAAAGACCAACGTGGGTCCAGACCAGGTTCAGGCTGTCTGAGCCAGTCAAATTCTTCTTCTGCTTCCTGGATCATTGAATCGTCTTCAATTTGATTGGGGTCGCGGAAGGCGCCCCACATCCCTAAGGAACCCAATCACTGCCTTGGGGCCCCTGGTCAGTACCTTCAGGGTAGGATCCCGCCCGAACCATTTCTGGCGGGGAGACCGGTGGGTGGGACATTTTAGGATTAAGTGTTGTAGGTCCTCCTCCTCCTATTTACAGTCCGGACAGAGGGGAGAACGAGAAATGCCCAGTCTGTGTCTAAAAGTGGCCAGGATGGTAGAGTGGCCTCCACATCGGAGTTGTGAGAGAGCTGTTCGCTCTCTACGTGTGAGGCCAGCTTCCAACTCGGTGGGAGGTGCCCTGTGGTTGGTGTATATTTTCTGGATCATGTCACTGTTGTTCAGCTGTTGTAGTTTGTTGGTGCTCCATCTCCGGATGGCAGCTTTGGCGGTGGAAAGGTCTATCGGGACTGCGTCTTGAGGCTCGTCGCACGCTTCCTTCGCTGCAGAGTCGACCACTTCATTGCCACGTATCCCGCAGTGGCTGGGCACCCACTGGAGGGTGATGTGGATGCCGTTGGAGTTAAGGGTCTGAAGGAGCTGCCAGATCTCATTTCCCAGAAATGAAGACTGGGAGTGCGGTCCATCGTTGATTTTCTGTAGAATTGACCTGGAATCGCAGCATATTCTGATTTCTGCGATTTCAGGGCTAATGTGGTCCGCTGCGTACCGGAGTCCGGTCACCATGGCAATCTGTTCAGCTCGGTAACTTGAGCTGAAGAGGCCCGCTGGTCGTCTGATAGTGGTGATTTCTTCTCCGGTTGCGTTTTCGATCCTGGCTGCGGATCCGCCGAGTCTGTAGGCGTCCTTTGCAGATCCATCCGTCCAGATAATTAGCTGAGCAGGTGGCAGTTTGCATAAAGTGGTCTTGGTCACGCCGGCTAGCTCTGCCTGTTGGGCATCCGCTTTACGCATAGCTTTGGTGGCAGCACCACTCCAGTCCAGGTCAAGGTTTATACGGACTCCACCCTCTCCAGCGTAGGTATGGGCGCCTGTTTAAGGTAGGGTGAGACTTTCCTTAGGCGTCCGGTCCAGTCCGGCATCTGCGGATAAGTTTCGTCCAACTCCCCTCCAGGCTCTGTGGGATTTGAGTCTGAGTGTTGGGTCAGGGGCCACAGCAATCCTGTGCCTTGGGTTGTCCGGGGGGAGCCTGCAGGATTTTTCATAGTTATAGGCTGTCAGTTCTTGAGCCCTCAACTCCATTGGGACGAGGTTTGCTTCGATTCTGGCCGCATCAGCCGGGGTTCCCGGAATGCAGCCGGTGATAGTTCGCACAGCCCGATTTTGGATGGTTTCCAGTCGTCCGATATGGCTTTTGGCAGCACATGGGTACCAGCATCCCAGCGCATACTCTAGCAGGGACCGAATATATGCGATGTATACGGTCCTCAACTGTTCCTTCTCGGGTCCCCAGCTGCGACCGGCCAGGGCACTGAGGGTTGCAAGTCTGGGGCGGCATCGTTGTTTTAGGGATTGGACATGCGGGCCGAATCCGAGGTTCCAATCAAACTTGACTCCAAGGAACACCGGATTCGGGTCAGTGGGGATGGTTTCTCCTGCCAGCGTAAGCTTCGGTTTGTATTTGGACTGCGCATTGTGCGTGGTGAAGAGGCAGACCTGGGATTTGCTTGCATTGATTTGGAGTTTCCATCTGATTGCCCATTGGTTGATTGAGTTGAGCGCTTCCTGGAGGTTTCTTTCTGCCACCTGGACATTGGAGTGAGAGGCCCAGAGTGCAAGGTCGTCTGCATAAATAGAGGCTTTCACCCCGTCCGGCAGACCCTGCAGGATATCATTGATAAAGATGATAAATAGCAGGGGGCGAGAGTACCGATCCTTGCGGTACACCATGATGGAATATTTTTGGCTTGCTGGTGGCGGAGTTGATTTGGACCTGGCCTTTTCGGTCTGACAGGAAGGCTTTTATCCACTTGCTGAAGCATTTTGGCGTTCCGATGGAGTCAAGTTTGTGGATAAGGGAGTGTCGGTTGACAGTGTCGAAGGCTTTTGCGAAGTCGATCAGAGCAAGGACCGTTCGTTTGGCGGGAGCCTTCTGTTGGAAACCGTCCGAGACCGACTGGATTAGCCGGGCGATGTGATCTTCTGTGCTCCTTAGCTGTCTGAAGCCGGACTGGTTTGGGTTCAGCTTCTTTTCCTTTTCCAGGTGGAATTGCAGGCGGGATTTGATCGTTTGTTCCAGGACTTTCACTGCGCAGCTGGTCAGGCTTATCGGCCTGTATGAGCCAAGGTCGTCGGAGGGCTTTCCCTTTTTTGGGATAGGAATTATAAGAGCGTGCCTCCAGGCTTTGGGGATTTGCTGGGATCTCCAGGATTCGTTTGTAGATTTTCAGCAGGTATTGTCGGCCTTCCGGTGGTAGAGCTTCCAGCATCTCGTTTGATATACCGTCCGCCCCACAAGATTTTTTGCGGGCCAGTCGGTTCAGTGTGAGATCCAGCTCCAGGCCGGTGAAAGGGCTGCACAGAGTAGGTTCCTGGCTGGCGTTGCTGCATGCACACCTGGATTTCAGGTTCTGCTTGTTTTCTATCGCCAGGTGCTTGTCGGCTGGGCAGGGCTTTGAGTAGCTGGTTTTCGCAAATGATTTGATGAAGGCCTCAGCTTTCTTCTGATCTGAATCAAGCAGTCTTCCGTTTCTGTTGACAATCGCCACATTAGGTTTTCCCGGCTGGGATTTTCCGTCGATGGCATGGATAGTGCGCCAGACCTTATTTGGGTCTGTGCGGATGCTCAGTTCTCCAGCGAATTTCTGCCATCGGTCAGTCTTCAGTTTCTTAATTGTGGCGAGGGCTGCCCGCTTGGCTTCAATCCATTCATGGCGGAAGGCTGGGTCCTCATCTGCCTTTCGTTTTGCTTCTTTGCACTTTTCGATGGCTTCCTCTGCTTCCTTGCTCCACCATGGGACTGTGCGCCGCCTGCTTCCGCGCGGAATGGATTCCTTTGAGGCCTTGTGGACGGCTTTGACGAACAGATTGTATGCCCTGTGTACGCCGATTACAGCTGGAGATAGACAGTGGTCAAGCTGGTCAGCAATGATTCGTCGATATTTGCCCCAGTCGGCTTTGGCATAGGACCATTGTGCCCGTGCCGGGCGTCTGCCCGGGCGTTGACCGCCGGTAGCGGTTGTTACCAGGACAGGTAGGTGGTCTGAAAGTGTAGTGGTGAGGACTTTCCATGTGGTACAGGTGGTCCTGGATGAGTGGCATAGGGTTAAATCCGGCGCCGTGCCGGATTCGGCTTGGGTAGCAGGTGGTCGGGTTATGCTGCCGTCATTGAGGATGGTTTGGTCCGTCTGGATGGCCCACTCATCGATGGTATCTCCCATTTCATCCCCTTGTCGGTTCGGTTCCCAGACTTCCGAATGGGCGTTGAAGTCTGCGCATATGATTGAGTTTGGGGCAGTTGGGAGGTAGTGTGGATCAAAGCATTGGGTCCGCATTTCCGCAGCTTGCCTCTGTATGGGTGGTACATATACTGAGGACAGACGGATATCTCCACCCTTCATATGGAGCTTTACGGTCAGAGCGTCCGTAGTTTGGTCGGCAGGGGCGGTTATCCTGTCTGTGGATCTGGAGTAGTGAATGTCCTCTTTGATCAGGATAGCCACTCCGCCGCCTTTGATGGCCGTGCCAGCTCGTCCAGTCTTCCGATGCTGTACCTCCATGGAGTATCCAGGGAATTTGGGCAGTTGCTGATTCTCTTTGAAATGGGTTTCTTGGATCGCCGCGATATCGATTTCCAGGTCATCCATGAGTTTCTGCAGCCAGGGCACTTTAGGCCTTAGTCCTCCAGCGTTCCATTGGAGGATTCTCAGATGGGGGTGGGGTGTTTGAGGGCGAGCGCTAGGTTGACCTTGGGTGGGTCGAGTGGTGGGGCTGGGGCCTGAGGGGAGGGTGGGGGATGTTGGGGGAGTTCTGGCTGAGGCTGCAGTAATACATGTTGCGGGGGTATTAGGTCGGTTGGCGGGATTGATTGGGCTTGCAGTATTGGCCGGCGTACCGGTACTGGTTGAGGGGGGGTTAGACGAACAGGTAGGGCAGAGCCAGGCGTTGGTGTATTCGCTGAGGGTTCGCAGGCCTGAGCAAGCCTTGTGGGTCCAACCGGAGCATGAGTTGCATAGGACGCAGTTCTGTTTGGCATTTTTCTTACACACTGGGCACGGCCACCATGAGGGCAGGGGGCCAGGGTTTTCTTCAATGTCACCGGACAGCAGGAGTAAGCGAGCCCAGTAGTCCGGATTACCGGGCTCGCTTAGAAAAAACCCGCCAGATAGGTAGGGGGAAGGGTATGCCCAGAAAGCAGACTGGGCCTCCAACACAGGAGAGGGGCTCCCAGTAGGAGCCAGGATATTGAAAGCCATTTGTTGCCCGACAGTTCCTTCCCGATGGGGTTCCGTGGGGTCCCAGGGATGGGGTCCTGTGGGGGTTCTGCCGGACCACCGGCGGCAAGGTGCTTTCCAGGTCCAGAGCCAGTCAAATCACCTCAAAGATTCCAAATATAAGTTATTACGGTGTTTTTTTGGGTAAAACGTTCTAAAACCGCGTTAATATCACCAGAAAAACAATTACGGTGGCTGCTGTGACCTATTTTTGCGAAGTCCGAACTGGTTATTTTTTGGGAATTCGTTCCCAAAAAAAGCCGGGTGGCCCAGGCCACAGCGTTGGAGCCAGTAGGGCTGGGATATGTGGTATCGTGAGCACTTGGGCACCTAACCTACCAACCACAATTAGGGACTTACCGGGTTTTCCGTTGTGGTTTTGAGACAATTTTTTCAACACCATGTCGAAACTTTTCCGAGGGTGGTTTTGGGGTGGTAGTCTTCTAGCTGGCGCCCTGGCTCCACGAGATAAGCTATATAACCCAAACTGATATATTATAATACTAAGGTTTTCGACTTATTATGCGCCAAATTTGGCTCGAAACGGTCGAAGTACCTGGGAGATCTGGCACTGGTTCTTTTTTTGGGAACTTAGTCACCGGTTATTTTTTTCGGAACCTGACTATATATACTTTTGAACAGTAAATTTAATTTTATTGTTTGTTACATAGTTTATTATTCCTCCAGCAGTTAATCATATGCGCGTAATCCTTGTATGTACAATACCAAAAAATTAAAAACTGTCGTTATCAATCGAACCTCGGAGCAATATACTGGCTTCGGGAAGGATCTGCTCAGCCCTCTATAGTGGTCAGAATGAAAGTGAGTCAGGAAATAGGCCTGTGCGCCGTCTACCAAACCACAATCAAAGCAATCAACCAAAATTTTCGTGCCTAAAAATTAGATAGCATACGTACCGAAAAAATAAGCAATTTTCAATGTTTAAGTTATCATCAAGGCAATCACAGAGTTTCGCCTACCTACATAGGTTTACTCTACGAGATAAGAGTTAAGACCAGACCAAGCAGACCTTTAATCCATTTATAGCTGGGAGGTTTTCGTGGCGGTTTAGCTGAATCACATTTGGGCACGGAAGAGCACTTGTCCAAAGTATTCGTGCTACAAAATCAGACGCGATTTATGATCAAGCGATCTCGCGATCAAACGATCTTATACAACAACTTTCTAGAAACCGACATGACAACGCACGCATACGACAATTCAAAAAATGCAAGCGTTCATTCTGAACGATTAAAACCTTTTGAGGTATCCTGGAAACAGCAATACGTGACAGTTACGGAGTTTTAGTACTATCAAAAGTGCATAATAGATAAGACTATGACAGCTGGCATACTCTATGCATAATATATTATAAGGGTGACACATCCTCTACACGCTAACTGCTGACCCCTCTCACCCGCAAATAGGATCCCAGTCAAACGAATTAGTCCGCTATACGTTTTCTAAAGCTCGAAACAAACACAAAACTCGCACACGAGAAGTGCTTAACACACAAGCATACAGCAAGTGAGCGTACCCCCCGTTTCGATTGGGTACCAATTTGCGGGGGGGGGGTGTGGGTCATTGGGATATAATTTGGGGGTACATAACCGTTGGCGCGCAGCGAGTGTCAAGCTGATACCGATAATACATAATAGGGTCTGTTTTTTCGTCGAAACTTTTTGCGAACTTTTATGCAGTCCTACAAATTTTTTTGCGGAACTTCGCAAAAAATTGCGAAATCATATTTTTTAGTTTTTCAAAGATAACTCATGAATTTTATTAATTACGCTGTATTTAAACGCATTTTAACATTATTCGGATAGTATTGACCAAGTTACAAACAAGAAACATGCATTACTGCGTGCCATACTATAATTGCATTATGCACTCTTGGCACTGCGTACGTAAGTACTATTACTTGTCGTACATACAGTTAACCCGAAACGTCTTAAATACTCATGAATCTATACTTTTCCTTCCTAGACACAGATGACTCCTTTCGTCTCAGACAAGTTTCAGAAGCTTTGGAATGCGATTTGGCAGGTACATTATCAGCCGATCTATCATATCGCCTCTAAATAAAATAAATTGTTGTTGCACATCATTCGGACTGCATATCTCTTCAATAATATCATATCAAAGTATAACTTAAGCGTTAGCATTCAAATCAGCATAGGAAGTACTGGCTTATTTTTACTGGGGGGGGGGGGGGGCCCCCCCACTCGACAACCTCCCCCCCCCCCCCATTCGAGGTTCCCCCCATAAATTTTTACCTCCCCCCCATAAGCCAAAAAATTGCCAGATTTCACCATTTTTACCCTGAATTTTCAAAAAATTTTCCGAATTTTAACGAAATTTTAGCTATTTTAGCGTAAAAAACACCTAAAATTAGTAATTTTTTAGCGATTTTTGGCAATTTTTACACAAAAAACTTAAAAATTTGCAACATGTTTTCCAAAAATATGCCCCCCCCACTTTTGGTGAGCCCCCCATCGAGGGGGGGGGGCAACTTTGAGCCCCCTCCATATCGCCCCCCCCATAAATTTTGGCCTAAAAACAAGAAAGTAAAATGCTCCTCCGGAGCATGGAAAAGTAATATGGGTGGATAGGCTGAGGTTGCGAAATCAAGAGAGGACTAGTTTTGAAAATGCTTAATATGGGGCTAGGTTCTGAAAGAAAGGAGGACTAGGTTGTGAGCGAACTAATATGGGCACAGCGTCGCCGAACAACCCATATTCGCGGGCTGTAAAAATTATATAATCATCTATATCAATTTCTAGACTATAAATTATAGCTCCAGATTCTAAATTAGATGATATAATCTATATCCGCATATTCGTACTTCCATATTCGTATTATATAGTCAGACTTTTCCTTCGAGAAACTCTAAGCTTACTGTTCATTTTATGCATTTATACAGACAGCATATTTAAAGAATAATTTTACAGCGATTGTCCTTGACTGCAACCCTGCCGGATTGAAGCAATAGTTTTATATACCGCCACATCCCTATGTTTCTGTCCGATACTTGTCATAGTCCAACTAAATTTAAGGTATATAGCTAGCCTAAAACTGCCCAGGCAAACAACTACTATATCTTGCAGATTACCTATTCAACATTTTTCATTCTAATGTTGACCGTTCTATATCATGACAAACGCTGAAGCGAAGCGTGCATGCCCGCTAATATGGGTTGTTCGGCGACGCTGTGCCCATATCAGTTCGCCCACAACCTAGCCCTCCTTTCTTTCAGAACCTAGCCCCATATTAAGCATTTTCAAAACTAGTCCTCTCTTGATTTCGCAACCTCACCCTATCCACCCATATTACTTTTCCATGCTCCGGAGGAGCATTTTACTTTCTTGTCCTCTTAACACTTTAAAGATTCTCTGACAATATTCCAATGTTGTTAAACATTGGCCTTAAGATTAGCTCGTATGTCGAGGCCGAGGGAGAATTGGCAAGAGGAGGCCTCTATGAACGAAATTCCCCATCAAAAAAGTTGATCCCCCTTTGGTACCAATTTTGCAGTGAAAAAATCAGAAAACGAAATTGTCAAAATTTTTCTTGTTTAACTTAACTAGTTTAATTAGACGGCATAACTTAATTTTCCGGGTAATGTTGGATGCGTTTCCAGTGGTCAGAAGGCCGTAGTGACCACTGGTCACTTCCATCGGTTTCGGCAATATGCTCATTGAAACGAGCAATGTCGATTTACTACATATGCCCCCAACCAAAACGCCGAAAAACGCTGTTTTAGGCCATTTGACCAGTGGTCAATAGGGCCCCAAGGCCGTAGTGACCAGTGGTCACTTGAATCGGTTTCGGCAATATGCTCATTGAAACGAGCAATGTCGATTTACTACATATGCCCCCAACCAAAAACGCCGAAAAACGCTGTTTTAGGCCATTTGACCAGTGGTCAATAGGGCCCCAAGGCCGTAGTGACCAGTGGTCACATCCGTCGATTTCGGCGATATGCCCATTGAAACGAGCGTAGTCGATTTACTATATGCTCCCGACCAAAACGCCGAAAAATGCAATTTTAGGCCATTTGACCAGTGGTCAATAGGCCCCATAGGCTGTAGTGACCAGTGTTCACTTCCGTCGGTTTCGGCGATATGCCCATTGAAACGAGCGTAGTCGATTTACTATATATGCCCCCAACCAAAACGCCGGAAAACGCTGTTTAGAGTGAGTTTTCCCAACTTTGACCCTGGGCGAGGAACCACGGGAGCCATGCTGACCAGTGGTCACTTCGGGCGGTATCGGCAGTATGCTCATCGTTTTCAGCGACCCCGATTTACTACATATGAGTACCACCCCGAGGCCGAAAAACGACATTTTTAGTGACTTTTAGGCCATTTCTAGTAAAAGTGGGACTTAGAAACTTTTCGCCAAAACAGGTGAAAAAACGCAAAGTTTGGGCCCATCTCCTGAAAGCTACAGAGCGAAATTAAAAAATCCCCCTCGTTACTTTGTGTGCATTGGCCGAAATATTCAAATAAAATAAACCAAACCGATCTAGCTGCTAGCCTGTGAAAAAAAGTCCACCACAACCGAAGTGCCAAAATAGCGAAAGTCCGACTTTGGGGCCTTGGCACAGAGCCAAAATTGGCCAGGTGCCAAAATGACCAAAAAAGGTAGCATGGGGGGATACTGTCTACCAACATATAACAGTAGTATTGGACCAAAATGCCCACAACGTTCCAACACTTCGCTAGAAAATGCACTTCCGAAAAGCGTTATTCACCTAGAAAAAAAAACCAAACGCAAACTAACTGTTGCCAAGTGCAAAAATTTGAAGTTTCGAATTCGAACCAAAAGTAGGGTGATACTTGTAGTACTACTCGAGTACTTTACGATGGTAACATTTTTACCCCTCCCGAACCTCTAATTAGCTGGCACCAGGCCAACACGGTCTCCAGGGGGCCGCGCAGACGCCTTTACACCCATATTATGTAGGGGCGCTATCGCGCCCCTACATAATAAGCCAGAAGTACGTTATCGTGGAGCAACTAAAACCAGCTAGGTTGTTATTCTGGGCCAAAACGTAGACGGAAGGCCACCCATTCTGGCTTTTTCCTAGGCAAAAATTTCTGGGGGGGGGAAGTCTGGGGGTCCCCCCCCCAGGTCTGGGGCCGGGGGGGGGGGGGGGGGCTCGGATTTCTGGGGGGGGGGGAGAAGAAAAAGTTTTAGAAAAATGTCTAAAATAGCAATTTTTTGCTGCAGAGCTGAAAAATTCACTATTTTTAACTTAAATTTAAGCTTAAAATAGCTTAAAATAGCTAAAAATGCTTAAAAATGTGTAAAAATCCGGCGAAGCCGGAAAAAATTTTCAAAATTTACCCTCAAAACCCTATTTTTCCGGGCACTTTAGGGTAGGGGGGGTTCTGGGGGGGAACATAGGTTAACGCGGAGGGGTCTGGGGGGGGGGGGTCCAAGCCCCCCCAACCCGGACAAGGTCAAGGTACAAGCCCTATCGCCGTCGGGGACAAGGGGTAACGAAAAAATGGCCAAGGGGTAACCAAAAATAGCCGGAAAAAATTAGTTTTACAGTAAAATTTCAAAAAATTTCCGTCTTCGCCGGAACTTTTTAGTTAAAATGTCTAGTTTTTCGGGAAAATAGAGCAAAATTTTGAAATTTTTTCCAAAAATTGAGGATTTTTTGCAAATTTTGATAAAATTAGCGTTAATTTTTCGAAAAATTTTACAAATCTATTCTTGAGGTACAAGCCCCCCTGAAAGTTTTTGTTCGAGGTACAAGCCCCCTCTAAATTTTTTGGGGACAAGCCCCCCCCAGGACCCGACCCCATGTTAATGTATGGGGGGAAGGCCTGAATCCTGGGGGGGGGCGACCCAAGTCTGGGGGGGGACGGATTTCTGGGGGGGGGGCCCACCCCCCCCCTGTAGGAAAAAGCCAGCCCATTAGTGGAGGGAAACTCACAAGCGGGAAAACCTATAGCGGAGTGGAATTGCAAAAGAAATGTAAGCCATGTAAGAAATATGAAAGCTTAAATGTGTTGAAATTGAAAAGTGAGGAAAATAACGACTTTGTACCAAAAAGTTCCGACGAAGCTGGAAAAGTTTTGAAATTTTTGACTGGAAAACCTCAAATCTGGCAAATTATGGGGGAGTAACCTTTAAGGTGGTGATTCCTTTTGGGCACAAATTGTTGGTTGGCGGCGCAAATCAGGATGAAATTTGGCGAAACATTCCGAAATACGCTCTTTTAGCGTTCTAACACCCTCCGCGCAATCCCGGTTCAAAAATTCCAGATTTCCGATCAGGGCGGTTTTCCCCAATTTCTGAAAGTTTGGCGCAGCTATACAGTTATAACTATATTCATTTGAAAGATCTCGTTGAGCTTCATATTTTTGCTTTTTAAAGCAACTTTCTAGCTTTTCTCTAGCGTGCGATATATCCGATTTTCTTGTTTTGGCGTGTCAAACTTGTCATTTTTGCACAAATCAAATAATCCATCATTTCTTGAACTACACAAGCCAGAAAATCAAACTAAGGGCGTCGATCTGAAGGTCTCACAGGGGTAAATTATCCGATGGATGATCGTCCTCCAACAGCTATCCCATAGGCTGCTATCATGAAAAATGTAGTTTTTGCAAAAACACGACCAATTTTTTTCCAAAGATTGTAGAGCATTCACCATGCTAGCTGGAGGGCTGCTACTTAACAAATGAGTTCTGCGCAAATATACCCAGGGACGTTTTTTTAGTTACCCCGATTACTGCTTTTTAGCTAAAGTAATCGCTTGACAAATTTGGAAAAAGTGGGCAAAATACAGGCTACGCACACTTTTCAACTTATTTCTCCATAACGAAGAGCGATTTCACAATAAATAAAAAATCGTCCCCAGCTATTTGATAGAGGTATCGAATGATATAACCGATGTCTCGCGAAAAAGTTTACTCGAGTCTGCAAAAAATCTGGAAAATTATACTTCTTCTAAAATGTGTTAAAAATACTTTAGAAAAGCAACATTGGTTTCATGGTATGCATTAAAAAGAGAAAATGTCAAGCTGCATTTTGGTATAAAAACGGCTTCTGGACTCCAACTAATGAATGAGTAATAATGTTGCAAACGTTATGTGACCAAAGGGAATCACCACCTTAAGTGGTGTAGAATGAAACGTGGGAAAGGGAATATGCGGGGGAAGGGGTCGAGTGTGGGGGGATTCCAAAAGTGAAGATAGAGCTTTTTCCTACAGAGGGCTGGCGCCAGCATCCCCCAGATGTGGGTATCGCCCAAATTAGAATTGCCACCATACAAGACTCGTGGCGCCTGTGTCCGAAAATATTGGGCTTTGAGAGTATACTTTCATAACATGTGCTAGCTTCGTCAATTTTTAGCTAATGCTTAGCAATTTTAAGCGTACGTAAATTTAAATTGTTAAACGATTGTTTTCAGATGAACAGCAATACACAATAGTATTTTCTGAACAAGTTTCAAAATATTTTGCCCCACATCCAGAAAGAGGTCCTTCCAAGTTGTGTGGGCGCCCATCCAGAAATTTTGGATTAGAAAAAAGCCAGATGTGGGTGATACCGCCTTTCCTCCCACTCAGTAAGAAAACCATAGAGCAGAGCAAGATGAACCGAGAACATTAAGCGATACCACCCCCGAGATTTCGACCTTAATGTGTCGAGCACCTCGCAGGCTTAATCTATTAGGAAGGGCTCAGTGTCCCACACTTCCTATTGTAGACTCTTGATCGTATAGAATTGACCGACTTCTTACAAAAATCTAAACTACCATACCAAAACTTTATCTTTGACAATAGGCGTCGACGTTGCCAATGGACGCTCATCAGAACTACAGGATGGACGCTGGGCTGTACAATCTAAAATTACCAACAAACAGAATTATAATCACAGAGACATTCGTAAGCACAAGGGAACTAACAATCATTAAAGTAACAAGTTCCTGGCCGAACGAAAAGATGCAGATTTTTGTAAAATCAAAAATTTTAATTCATAACAAACCATACGTACTATTCACGGAAACAGCTGTAAGCCGGCTCCGTTTGGATGGTCGTGGTGGCGTACCAGCCACAACCAAATCATCCTCGACATGATCTTCCTCCCTAAGAGAAGCAGGAGTCTGAACACAAGCCAATGGTTCAGGCTCAGGCTCGGGCTCAACTAGCGAATACGCTGCCAAAATACGGGGACCGGAGCATAGTGGTCCTTCGGAATCCGTTGATGACTGCGAGCAATAGGGACCTGGTTGACCGAGTTCCTGACCAGTACCACGAAGTCTGGTCCATGTATCAGTAGCAGTAGACGGACCAGGCTGACATAAAGGGTGATTTTTGGACAGTCTTGGACCTGGATCACTACAGCCGGGGACATTGTCTATAACATGAAAAGAAACCAGGCTTTTCGTAAAAAGCCGTGTTTATTTCAGCCATTTCATGAAGGGTTCAGATAATTTCTGTCTGTTTCCTAACATTTTCATGAACATCATGCGTTTAGTTGTGCTAAATGTATAAATATTAGCTAGAAAATTGGTAAATTTCGTTACTGCTAAATTTAAGAACAGTAAATTCTTCAAGAAGAACAAAGGACGAAGAAGACATTAATAACAGATTTCTGACGGATTTTACGAAGAAACGAGACCACTGACACTAATGCCTTGAAACATTCAGAAGCGCTTAACTTAAAATAGTTTAAAATACATTTCCGCCACTTCTCTCAGCCTCCAAACCAATAATGCCCCGACCATCCCAATTTCCTGAAATTTTGCAGCGCAGAAAGGACATAATACATTGCCGAAGGGTTTGAGAACCCGAAACCGTTAGTGGAAGAGAAAAGACGTTTTATTCTAGGCATTTCACGAAAATAAGCATTTTTCAGTCTTTCCGCGAAAAGCCGGGTTCCAAAAATACAGTTACATACACACTACGTATTATAATTACTACGTATTATACACACATATACATATAAGCTGCAAACCTTTCTATAAAACACACTCGATTTAAAAACTAACAATTCTAACGCTGTATGAGGCTACTTACAGTCAACAGGAATTTCCTTTTTCAGTTCAGCTTCTCGCTGATTCAGAGATGGCAAAACCTTTAAAATTTCAACTTCTCCCGAATAAGACCGTGCTGGCAAAGGATCCACTACACCTGAAAGAATTGAGATCACGTAGAGGACAGCTTATATATATATATATACTTCCACATGTTATTCAATTTCAACAGAAATATGGTTTGGAAAATATTGCAGCTTGGCGAAACCATGAAGCCGATTTTAGCTAATTCGTAAATTATAATTAGGACTTTTTTGAGTATCAATACAGTTCCCAGCAAAGTGAATCCAAGGTATATATTTAAGCAAAATTCGACAAATATCCAAATAAATCCACTAAATTAAAAATTTGGTATTCCTGATTGTGTGGCACAAAACAATATTGATGTGTGTAAGTTGCAATAAACAATATATTGTTTCTTAGAGTACACACAATTTTGAGTTTTATCTCGCCAAGGAGCGGTCAACGAAAGCTTTTAATTACGTTGGATGTTGCGCAAACCATGTTCTGACTAAATGGCCATGACAATATTTAAAACTATGCACGGTTCGCGCATTTTCACTTTACTTGTACCAGCTTAACAGTACATCACATTTTCTTTTTCTCCGTACTCGAACTCGAGCATATATTTCTTGCATATATACTACGTAAGTACTGGTAATCTTCTTAAAAAGCAACGCTTTCTTTCTAGTCAGATTTAAATTAATTTGTGCTCAGTCGTCATGAACAAAGTTTAATTAGGGAAGATTGTCAGCATCAGACAACTACGCATTTTGTCAACAAAATATTCATTTCACCAAGTTTCTTCTTTTATTAAAGTGTGTAATCGCCTTTCGTAAATTAATTGGGTATTTAACTGGTGCCTCTAATTGTAGCTCAGACGCGCGTGCACTTGACAAGGCCCCCTTAATGGACAGAGACTATATATGTACTTGAATTTCAACAGAATTTTATTTTTAATTAACACAACTCTACATAATACTATTTATACATACTCGCAACAATGGCTAATGCTCTAACTGCGGCCTGCACGCTTATGTTATTACTATTATCTTTACTGCTAGGAGGAATTGCTGGTAAAGAAGAAGACGAGTTTATCAGAACTATTGAAACCTCGGACGGTCCAATGCAACTGATTAAAGTCTGCGGTCTCTGTCCCAGCACCCTGAACCCTTTACATGATATGATGTTTATCACTGTACACGGAAGAAGCTCGGATCATAAGAACTGTTGCAAACTTAAATTCATTAAATTCCAGTAATGTTTATGCACGCTGTGCACAGTAAGTTGCAGTAAATAAGATTTCGAAATAAATCCAGCGCATGTAAGAAAGAACCCAGTAAGTATTTAAGCTTAGGCAGGCAAATATAAAAACAGATTCTCTGATTATCAGCTCGTGCTCTCGCTCTAAGCGTTAACGGAATACAGTGCCATAAACATGTTTTAAATGCTTTTGTCCACAGCTCAAAACACACCCATTTAGACGAATAGATATGCTGCTTTCGAGCTTCAACGAGGCGTAGAGTGAGCGTACAAAAAAGACTACTAACTACGCCGACGTATCCAGAATATTGCGAAGAGCGTGTGCTTCAAGGTTGTTAATAATAAGCAGTTTATCTACTGTAACACTCTATTTTGGTTGGTTTGTACTAAACGTTGTTATTCAACTAAAAATGTAAAACTGCGTTATCTCGCAACGGCAATGCTGTAAATAGCAGATTTGCGGATTTGTGCATATGATTGAGTAGGCTAAACCAATAACCCCCACCTTCATTCTTATCCACTGGGTTTTCTCTAGGCCAAAAAAGTGGGGGTAGGCAGGGGAAGTGGGGGAGAGACCAAAAGTGGGGGGAATAAAATGGGCTAAAAATGCCAAAAATACCGTAAAAAAAGTGCTTGTTTTCTACGCATACTGCTACAACAAAGCTCGAAAGTGCTCAAAAATTAAGTTTTAGTACCGAAAGAGACGATTTTTGACAGGGGGGGAACGAGTGGGGCAGGGACCCAAAAATGGGAGGGGGTGCCCCCCACTAAAGAAACCCCAGGTCCCATGTCTAAAACTGCAAAATTGTTATAACATACAACATAACATAACGCATATTCATACCTACCATTTATTCGGAAAAAGTTATGCAACGTTGTTTGATTAGCCGGCACGATTGGCTTTTTCGATTTGTTTTTAGCACCAGATTTAGCAGTTTTCATCGGACTCGCAGCTTCCTTTCTTCTACGAGCCATCGCAAGTAAGTTTTCAGCAAATTGCTAAAAATAAAACATGCATACGTCTACAGCTTAAATTGAAACCCTTTACATCACATGACTGCCAGCCAATAAAGAAGACAGGCAAAATTTAGTCCCGGAATCGGAGCGACCTGCGAGTCAGCATGCATAAAAATCAACGTCGCCGACATAAGATGTAATTTATTGCATCGTGGAACCACCAGAATTATTTAAATTATTCTGCAAAATATTTGCAAGTCTGTAGCATTGCTCTCAATTTTAAACCTTTTATCTGAACTGCATTCAGTGACTTGACCATTTGTACAGTGCCATTGGTGTGCCAAAAGCTACATTGGTGCCAGGTCCGCACCCAGGATTTTGAAAAAGGGGGGGGGGGTCAAAGCAAAATGCAACGGGTAGGCTGGGGAGCGGAGACCCTTTAGAAGTTGAAGAATTGTTGCATTTTTGCCCAAAAATGGTATATATATATATATACATTGAATGTTTATTTCTTGTAAAAAGTACATTATCGCGCCGAAGGCGCAAAAAGTTTTTAGAAATAGCTGTTTTTGCCATACAAGTAGCAAAAATTTTCGATTTTGTCACTCCAAAAGGGGGTCTACACCCCTTGAACCCTCTCCTGGGTGCGGGCCTGATTGGTACTACAAACTTAGACTTCGTCTCCCCCATTTTCTTCAACGTCCCCAAACAATAACTTTTTTGCCTAACGTTTTTGAATTTTACTTGTTTAGTGGAATTCTCAAAACAAGCGAAGACCTGGCCTTGTCTTTAGGCAATAGTTATGGGAGGGGGGCACCCAGGTCGTTGTTAGGTGTTTTTATTGTGGCTTTTTCCTAGGCAAAAATTTCTGGGGGGGGGAAGTCTGGGGGGGGCTAGGATTTCGGGGGGGGGATTTTTAGAAAAATGTCTAAAAATAGCTATTTTTGCTGCTGAGCTAAAAATTCACTATTTTTAACTTAAATTCAAGCTTAAAATAGCTAAAAATGCTTAAAAATGGGTAAAAATCCGGCGAGGCCGGAAAAATTTCAAAATTTGCCCTCAAAACCCTATTTTTCCGGGCACTTTAGGGTAGGGGGGTTCTGGGGGGGGAAGGCCCGAATCCTGGGGGGGGGGCGACCCAAGTCTGGGGGGGGACGGATTTCTGGGGGCCCCCCCCCCCCCCCCCCCGTAGGTAAAAACCAGTTATTAAACGTAGTGTAGTATATAACATTCTGCTAACGAACTTCAACGATTCGATGTAGACTTTGTCGTCCTTACTGAAACCAGGTGGAAGGGCTCCGGAGATTTCATTCTGTACTCGACAGATGGAGCCGCTGGATATAAAGTCTTTTATTCCGGTGGTGACACACTGCACCGCGGTGTGGCCTTTGCTATAAAGTCAAAATACGCTTCTTCAGTGACTGACTTTACCCCTATGTCTGATCGCTTGGCATCGCTTGACATTGCCGCAAAAGTCCCTGTCTCCGTCATTACTATTTACGCGCCTACGGACTGCGCCACCAGCCAGGCCAAAGACGATTTTTATAGTCAGCTTCAAGACTGTTACGACACCCTTCATCACCCGAGAGCAGCAATTCTTGCCGGCGACTTCAACGCAGAGACAGGTGCATTCTATGAAGCCTGGCCCAAGGTTCTTGGTCGTTTTGGTAGGGGAAGCCTCAATGATAACGGTACTCGCATGCTGTCCTTTGCGTCTGCTAACGGACTGTTTGCTGGTTACTCCTGGTTCAGGCACAAGCCTCGTCATCATTTGACATTCTATTCTAACGATGGCCGCACAATAAAGCAAATAGACCACTTTCTTGTAAGTCAACAGCTACGATCTATGATGGAGGATGTGAAGGTTTACACCCGTGCCGACATTCTGTTTGACCACAAGCTTGTCAGCAGACTTAAACTACACCTCGCAGTTCGACGTATACCGAAACGGACACCTCACCGTGACGTGTCCTGCCTATCATCTAGCTCTGTCGATTTCAATCTGTCGGTCGCAAACCGATTTCAGGCGCTGGGACAACTTTCCGAAGGCGTTGACGCTGCCTGGACATCTATCAAAAGCGTCATTACTACGTCCATAAAAGATCACTGCCCTCTCAAAAAGCACAGCCGTGTGCCTTGGATCACTGCCGACATGCTACAACTTGTTGAGAAAAGGCATTGCGAACAGGAGCATAAACGTCGTAACTTTTTGCGTAAAAATATAAGGATCTCCCTTAAAAACGACAGAGCTGAATGGATAGCCATGCAAGCATCAACCATGCAAACTGCATTGATCGCGGAGACCTTAAAACTCTATTCCAAACTATCGCCCAAGTCACTGGCAGAAACGGGGTGGCCCTCCTACGGCTGTCACCGGTGTCAATGGTGAAACCCTCACCACTGCAGAGGAGCGGCTGCAGCGTTGGAGAGACTACTTTTTCGACCTGTACAACCGCCCAGTTCCAACTCAGACGGACCCTGAGCTCGCTGGAAATTTCCCTGAAGAATCCCAGTTTGTTTTACAAGCAGTCCCGACATTGGATGAAGTCATTCGTGCTGTCAAATCCCTTAAATCCAGAAAGTCGCCTGGCGCATGTGACATTCCTGCCGAAGCTCTCAAAGCATTGACTGCAGAAAATTTGCAATCCATAGTGCTCCTTTTAAAATCTATTTGGCAACAGAAGAAAGTCCCGCATTTTAAAGATGGCATTATCGTACCTCTGCACAAAAAAGGGTCTAAGCTGGATTGTTCAAACTACCGAGGTATTACGCTTCTGTCCATCGCAGGAAAAATTCTAACTGTGATACTTCGCTCCAGATTGGAACCCCTGTATGAGTCCCTACTCCGCGATCAACAGGCTGGCTTTCGACGTGGTCGAGGATGTGTTGACCAAATCTATATTCTCAGGCGTTGTCTTGAACGAAGACTACATCACGGATAGCCCACCGTCGTTTGTTTCATTGACTTTGCGGCTGCTTTTGATAGCACCGTCAATCCATGTGGGCAGTACTGCGGAAATACGGTGTGCCTGCTCTTTTTATCGACATCATCCGGGACATATACGAAGGGGCGTCTTCTGTTGTTCGTGTCGGGCAGGGAACATCCGTATCGTTCCCGGTTCTGTCTGGAGTTCGGCAGGGCTGTCCTCTCCCCCATGCTGTTCAACCTTGCCCTTAATTGGATTACTAGCCACCCCGTACTCCCAACTGATGGTGTTGTGTGCTCCATGGTTTTTTTTGTGTTTTTTACTGTGTTTTCGCACACTTTTTCTTAGAAAAACACACTTTTTCTTAGAAAAACACACTTAAAAACACACCGAAATTTTGAGAATCAGAAGCAAAATTTTACTAATTTCTTTAAAAGTTTTGAACTACAGAAGACCGTTTCTTGAAAAAATTTTGCGCCTGCGGCGCGCTTGTCTTTTCATTTATTTTTTCAAAGCTTTGGCGTCCTACCTCTGTGCTTGTGTCCTTTCTTTTGTAATCCTCTAGTATATGTATAAGTATATATAGTATATATATATACGTACATATATACTTATTATTATATTAGTTTACCACATTATTTACTTTAAGCTGCATTAAATCTCTAGCACCGTTTCAAAAGAAAATATGGTTTACAAAATCAAAAGGTTCAATTGTTTCCATTGTGGTTTTTTACCGATTTTTAAAAAATTTTCAGCTTCTGGGGGGCTCCGCCCCCCAGACCCCCCGTTGCAAATACGCTTTTCTTCTTTTTCTTTCCATGATATTGCGCTCACTTCGTCCAAATCGACCATACACGTCAGTATCTATTGACTTTTATCGCTAGAACGACAAAAACCAACTAGGAATAGGCTATATGTAGTAAAAATAGTCGTAAACGCATTTAAAACGTGAAAAATCAATTTTTAGAAAAAACACACATTTTCTTAGAAAAACACACTTTTTCTTAGAAAAACACACTGAAAAGCACGGGTCCGAATTTGAAAAAAAAAACCCTGGTGTGCTCTGAATTTAACCAGATTGCAACTTGGCCTATGCAGATGATATCGCTGTGTTTGCACCATCAGATCTGTAATGTCAGAATTTGTTGAACCGAATTTCCGACATGTCCGCTGTGCTAAGCTTAATAATCAAGCCTTCTAAAACAAAAGCGATCTATTTCCACCTGGCTAATGAACCTCAACTGCAGATTGGACAGGCTCAGATTGAGGAAATTGACTCTTTCACTTACCTTGGCTCCACCATCAGCCGCTTGCAGGTGTCTGCTATTTGCGACATTGCAAACCGCATAGGAAAAGCCTTCAAACCTTGCACAGGCTTAAAAACCTGTGTTTGCAAGGGACGACCTATCCGTCAAACTTAAGATGAAAGTGTTCAATTCTGCTGTCATACCTATCCTTCTGTACGCCTCAGAGTCCTGGTCCTACAATAAAGCAGACCTTTCCAAATTGGAGGTTTTCCAAATGCATTCCCTGCGCTACATTCTTGGAATAACGTTGCGAGACAGAGTGAGGAATACCGTCATCCGTGCAAGGTGCTGCGGCCAGCCAACAATCGAAGACCTTATCCGCCGGAGTTGTTTGCGGTGGCTTGGCCAAATAACGCCAAATAACCGACTGTGCAAGGCCATCTGGCGACATCGAAAACCTGCTAATTGGCGATGTACTAGAAATGCTGCCAAACGCACCTGGGACACTCTTGTGCAAAAAGATCTTGATTGGCTAAGGGCTACATATGGTTCGGTAGTTTGGAGCAACTCTTCGACGAGCATTGAAGATATGGCTTCAGATCGGGCTCAGTGGCGGCGTATTGCATGGGGACACGCCATAGCGGATGCTGATCCTGCTCTCTGGCGTTAAGTCAAAGTCAAAAAAAGTAAGTCAAAAAAGTAACATTCTTATCAGAAATTCATCTGGCGGTGGCAAACGCAAAAATTGTAGGTGAAATCTCTATCCACCGTAATAGATCTAGCTTTAATTTTAGAAACTCGATAAAACATAAAAAACCCCTTCGAAATACAAATAATACAGCTCCGGCGAAGCCGGAAAAGGTTTTGAAAATTTACCCTAAAAACCCTACTTTTCAGTTGACTTCTGAAGCCGGGGGAACCGATTTCTGACGGGGGGGGGCTCCCGCCCCCCCCCGTAGCAAAAAGCCAGTTAATACCGGAGAACGTAGAAAAAATGAAAAATGACCTAAAATGCCCCCTTAAATTTTGTATTTTGTTAGAAGTTAGCAGTATATACTTTCTTGAATATGCGGTTGAGTGAGGCCAATGTTTAACAGAATGGGGGGGATCGCTTTTCAGCCGATTTTTACATATTAAATAGCCCCCGTGGATCCGTGAAGCAAGAAAAGTGCTTTTTGCGTAATATCGCTGCTGTCGTTCTGCCGATCGCTTCAAAGGCGACCTCGACGTTGACATGTGCTAAACATAGTAAAATGAAAAATGTGCTAAAAGTCTGTCCAAAAATTGCTTCGCTATTTGAAAGATTCAGCCCTACAATTTTGCACACATAGTTTTGCACGCACAGGTTTCGCGAATAGATATTAACCTATTACATAAATAGAGGTTCAGTTTGCATACGCACAATCCATGCTACTTCTTGTAAGTAGTTCACAGTTTTGGTTACCGCGTTGGCGTTTTGCCTCAAAATACGTCATTTTCGTAAATGTTAGGATGTAATGATCTATAAGGGTAAAACGGATAAAACCCAGGATATTCCAGCCAAATTCGGTGTGCCAACTTGCATATATGAAAGGAAGATGTGTGCTATGTTTCAATAGAGTTGCTGGTGCTTAACTGTGGACGCATGCCTCAGTGCGATGACGGAGGCCTATTATAAAAAATGCCAAATTTTCAAATTTTCCTAATATAGCCAGATTTTATATCAAATTAAAGCTCTTGACGTACCGGAACATTTTATCTTCTTGTACCAAGTCTCTACAAAGCAATATGAAAAAGTTAGAGCTAATTAAAATTTGAAGTAAATAATTTCTCACTCGTTGCTCGGCTTATCATTGTAATTTGTGCAGTAAAAATAACCTACAGGTAGACGCTTTAAATTGACGTATGTATGTTATGCCGCACTCTTTTGTCATCCTATGTGTACGTGACTTCGACGCACTCCGCGAGACATACATACTATAGTCTAGCAAACTTAAACTGGACCAAAAGAGTGAATTTTGTGGAGAGTTTATTATTCAAGTTTAGTATGACAATGTATATATTTTCTGAAAGCTCAGAAATCAGAGATTTCAAAAAATTTTAAAAATCCTAAAATTTTAGAATTTCAAATTTCAGAAATTTTAGAAACTGTAGGAAAAGAAAAAATATGCGAAAAGCAGTCGAGTTTGGTATCAAATGAAAGGTCTCGTTCAGGAGTACGCGAATATGTATCAATTATGCGAATTTTGGGCGGCACGTGGTTCCAGCGGGCCTATATCCCGAAAAATAAAAATTGCTCCAATCGCTACAAGCTTGGGCTCATTTGAAAGCTCTCATCACGCTGAGTGAAAGTTATAATTGGGTCATCGCTCAAAAATGCTGTCTGTGAATGTTATTCCTCTTTAAACACCAAAAATAGGTAGTTTTAACACTTTTCGAGGGTTTAACCAGGGGGGCGTTTCAAAAGACGCTCCTAAGCTTAGGAGCGCTCCTAAGTCCTGCTTAGGAGCGAACTTAGGAGAATCCCGTTTCAAAAGAGTTCTCCTTGCTATTGATTCTCCTAAATCCTTAGGAGCGCTCTGACCGCTCCTAGCGATTCTACTAAGTCCGTTTTCTCAGTTTTCATAGCACGTTTTTCGTTATTTTTTTAAAATTTTATTATTTCTAGGAAATTAGTATTTGATGACCTTTTGATCTATAGTGTAATTACTATGTAACTGATTTAAAGTATATGCAACAATCAACGTGCTCCTACTCTTCCTATGTTTGCTACGTTCTCTTCATTTTTCCTTTTCCCTGCAGTTTGCTGGAAATTTAATTTTGAAAAAATAAAAAGGCACAAAATACAAGAATATCCCCATGGCCCTACTTCTTTAAAGATTAAAAGGATTAGATTAAAATTAGAAATATAACACCTCAAACTGAACAAATTAAATTTAATCCTATTACATTAATGCCCCTACGGTTACTTAAAACTTTATTCTAATCTTGTTTCTTATATATTTACACTTCATATTAAAACAAGTTGCCCCTTAAAAGGGGAATAATGCCGCCGTAGTGTTTGAAATTTTTGAAATTTATGTGTTCAATGTTTTGTTTGTTTTTATTAGAACAGTGGTTCTACTGTACTGTGACGTTCGCATTTGACTAGTTTCAACTCCCCAACATTTGCGGCTTCTGAGACAAAAATGATAGTATTTTTGTCATTGACAAATGTGAAACTAAAATTCAACCGGAAGAAAAATTCGATCTGTGTCCGGACCAGCACAAAGCGGACACTCTAACAACTATGCTACTCTGACGTAGTGTTTTTTTCTCAAAAACGCGTGTAATTACACATTTTTTCTGGAAAATAGCAAAAAAATTTTGGCGACTGTGTAACGTTACATCAAACTTTTGGACAAAATTTACCAAATTGTCGGAACTTTTTCCAATGCTCATTCATTTGTTTCCACATATTTACCGTTTCTGGGGGGCTTCGCTCCCCTTTTGCACCATGTCTTGCATTTTATTTTTGGTATAATTTAAGTATATATATATATTAGTTATATGCATATTATATTTGCTATATTTGTTCGTTCTTGTATTAAAACCGCGTACACACCAAAATTTTTCAGCTTATGAAGCAAAATTTAACTGGTTCCTTGCCGAGTTTTGTGCTACAGGAGGCCTTTCGAAAAATTATGCTCCTTCGGTGCACTGGGGCCTATTTCATAAAACTTACATTTGCTACAATGTAGCTACATTTCTACATTTATTGTAGTTTTCGGTTTCATAAAATATTCTACATTGTAATGTAACTACAGTGTAGCTGGGTACATTACAATGTAACTTACATTACAATGTAGTTGTTTCTGTATTGAAAACATAGGACCTACAATGTAGCTACATTGTAACAAAATTGAGTCGATTTCATAAAACTATTTGCAGTAAAATGTAATCTACAATGTAGCTACATTTGCTACTGTGGTCAAGACCGCTGTAACTCTTAGATTTTTGCCATTCTAAATAGAAAAAATGAAGGAGTAGATAAGTATTTTCTACCAAAAATTACATAAAAGGTGTTTAACTATAGTGACGAGTTGTCTGCGCTACTGCAAAACTAAAATTTAAAATTTTTACTTTGCTACAAATCTAGAAAAATTAGCAGATGGTCAAACAAAGCAATAAGAAGTTACAAACAAATATTTTTGCTAATTCGATCAATTAATTAATTACAGTTAACATATTTTTAATTTTCTAAGCTGGCAAATTTAATGTAACAATGTACCAACATTGTACATTTCCATAACTACAATGTAGAAAAGGGCTTTCCAACAAGAAACTTCAAAGGAGCCGAATGTAATGTAACTACATTACATTGTAAAATCTACATTTGTTTTATGAAACAGAAAAATGTACCTAATGTAAAAAAGCTACATTGTAGTGTACTGAATGTAATGTACACAATGTAGTTTTATGAAATAGGCCCCTGGTGTTTTCCTTCGTTCTATCAAG